>APFE030742247.1:0-42651 GCA_000404065.3 Pinus taeda | reverse complement strand
TTTTGAAGGCTGGTTTTCCACTTGGTAATAGGCTAATCATCCACAAGGAACAACACAAGGAAATAGGAGCTTGGAGGAGAGAGAGGAAGGCTGAAGAGAAGCCAATATTTCTTGTGAGCATCTGTGAGGATTGTACTAAGAGCTAGCTAGCTATGAGAGCTAAGGATTTGTATAATTCCTATGTATATCAACTCTGTATGATAATACAATAGTGTGGGGTTTTTATCTAAGACTTTCCCCAAAGTATTTTCATGTGTATTGTGCCATTGATTCTTCTTCTTCTGGTTATATTGTTTAGCTTGATCTTTTAAATTCTGCAAATTGATAGTAGAAGTAGGTTATAGTATTCTGCTTTGATTTATATTGCATTATCAGTTTAACCTATCACAGATCCTCTACATGGTATCGGAGCTATGAAAAATATACTGAGAAGATAATTAGAAGTTTGAAGTTTAGGGTTGTAGGTGCAAATCAAATTCATATCATACTTCAAGGTTGGCCAATGACATTCTATGGCTTGAGACTCAAGTATGCCATGAAAGGTAGCTCGAATTACATAGCATGGAAAGATAGAATGGAGGCTATATTAGAAGACAATGGCTTGTAGGAATTCATTGATCAAGAAATACCAAAGCTAGCTTCAACTAATGCACAAGAGTTGGTTGAGTGGAATAAGTTTGCGGCGAAGGTGAGATAAATAATCCTTAAGGGAGTTCGAGACCATATTGTCTCGAGTCTCCATGGGAAGGATACTCCATTTTCAATGTGGAAGACATTGAAGGACCTCTACCAGAATAATAGTGACTAGAGGAAATTGGTGTTAAAGGATAAGCTTCAAAGAATCAAGATGGAGAAGGGCGATACTATTTCCACATATCTGAACAAGCTCACCACCTGTAGAGATGAGCTTGGCAGTGTGGGAATAACTATTTCCAATGATGATATGGTGAGCCTGACTCTCCTTGGCCTTCCAAAGAGTTGGAATAGCTACCAGGACTCTGTGAATGGAAGGGAGAAATTGTCAGATTGGGAATGACTATGGTCGGATTTTATAAAGGAGGAGATCAAGAGGAGCACACGAGATGGTTCTTCATCCAAGAATGATGATGAAGAAAATATGGCCTTAGCAAGTAAGGCGAGGAAAGGGAAGGGGAAGGCTTCCCATTTTAAATCGAATTCTTCTCATGGAGGGAAGAAGGGTGACATGTCTCAAGTAAGATGATTTAATTGTCACAAGGTCGGACATTATGCAACTAATTTCCCATCGAAGAAGTCTAAGAAGGGATCCTCAGAAGGATCGAAAGGTGAGGCATTAGCCTCTCAGTTCGAAATGGACTTTACCTTCATCACATGCATGGTGTCATCAATGATGGCTTGTGTCTGCTATCTTGACAATGAAGCCTCATTCCACATGACCAGTGATAAAAGTTTATTCAGTGCCTTGGAGGAGAAAGGCCTCAAGATGCACATAGAGATGGGTGACGACGGAAGGTATAGTGTTTTAGGAGTGGGCACGATTGCTTTTTAGAGGGAGTATGGATTGAAGAAGAACTTGGTATCGGTTGTGATGTTGGAGGACAAAGGCTACGATGTTGTCTTCAGTAAAGGAAAAGGTGTTCCTAATGCACATAGGCATGGGTCAGACCAAGAGGATAGGGATTCGGGTGAAGAATCTCTATAAACTAGAGGTAGATGATTGTGTAGCATTAAGTATGAAAGCAGAATTGGTGCGAAGCCAAGACATTGGAGAGTTGTGGCACAAGCAGTTGGTCCATTTGCATCATGGTGCTATGAAGATAATGCATCACATATCTACAGGACTTCCCAAAGGTAAACTTGAGAAAGTTGACACATGCAAAGGTTGTACCTTGGGAAAGTACACCAAGTCTTCCTTTCATGATCGACATAGTTGAGCAAAGGCTATCTTAGAGTGAGTTCATACTGATTTGTGTGGACCGTTCTTGATGGCATCCACAATGAAGCAAAGCTATTATGTGATTTTCATTGATGACTATTCTCGTAAATGCTGAATTTATTTCATGCAGAAGAAGGAACAAACTTTCACAAAGTTTTGTGAGTTCAAAGCTTTGGTCAAGAAAGAGATAGGGAAGAAGATCAATGCTCTGAGAAGTGACAACAGTGGAGAATATGTCTCTCAAGAGTTTAAGGACTTCTGTGCAGCAGAAGCAACTAAACCAGAGTTGACGACACCTCATAACCCACAACAGGATGGGGTGGCTAAGAGGAAGAATAGAACTATTACAGGGGCAGCATGGGAAATGCTGCATGACCAAGGCCTACCACTTCACTTGTGGGCTAAGGCATGTGACACAATGGCCTATTTGAAGAGTAGAAGCCCACATTTCATACTTGGGATGAAGACACTAGAGGAAGCATTCTCCAGTAAGAGACCAGATGTGGGTCACTTTAGGATATTTTTCTCATCGGTAGATTGCCATGTGACAAAGGATGCACGGAGTAAGCTTAAGATGATAGCAGAGTTGGGGATATTTGTGGGGTACACTGATACACTTCACAACTATCAGGTGTACTTTCCTACCAGTCAGTGGATAGTGGTTCATAGAGATCTCAAGTTTGATGAGTAGAAGGCCATGTGAGTTTCCCTTGAGAGGGAGATCCAACTACAAGTTGTGGAGGAATTGTTGGTTCCTAAGGAGGAGGAGCCTCAGATTGATGTAGAGCAGCTGCATGCATAGGTTCCAAGAGTGGAGACATCCACTCAAGTAGAGTCTTCTAGAGATGGACAACAGTGCATAAGAGAAGCATACATATTGTTGGAGTATGCGAGAGAGAATGTGGGAGCACCATCTTCTCAGCATAGATGAAGGAGGTCACCTGAGAGGTACACTATATACATGGCCCTTGTTGGGGAATGTGTTGAGACCGAGTCATCTTCATTTGAGGAAGTAATGTAGTAGCCAATTTGGGTTGATGCTATGGTGGTGGAGTATGAATCCATATTTTTTAACAATGTTTGGGACATGGTTTTGAGACTGGAGAACAAGTCATTTGTGAGTTCCCATTGGCTTTACAATGTAAAGCAAGCTATTTATGATAGTGTGGAGAAGCATAAGGCAAGCTTTGTTGCCTGTGGCTTTTCACAGGTCGAGGGGATTTACTATGATGAGACTTTTTCTCCCATCGCAATGTACTCATCTATTAGATCTATGTTGGCTCTATCAGCATAGATGGTTGGAAGATCCATTAGATGGATGTGAAGAATGCATTCCTCAATGGCCAGATTGAGGAAGAGGTGTACATAGAGAAGCCAAAAGGTTTTGAGACTTTCGATCGTGAGTCACGTGTGCCAACTCAAGAGAGTGTTGTGTTATCACTCAGGTTGTTCCCTGGCTCCAGGAGGGAATACGGCTGAGGTAACCACTAACCAATCTTTTAGTTGCAGGTCCTAGCCTACCTACAACTAGAGAGGGCTCTCTCTTTGTAATTTAGCTTTGTTTTGGAATATCTTAGGCTAGTTATGAAGTACAAGCTTTTGTTTGGTGTTTGGAAGGTGACATTCAATAGAATGGGGCAGTAAGTTGAAGGAATTTTAGACCATTGGGTTGATGGAGTCTAATGGGAATGAGCCTCTGGGATGGTTTCTTTGGCAATAAGACAACTACAAAGCAAGATAATTAAACACAGAACAATTTTGATGCTGAAATAAGATGAACTGGAGTCAATAAATGAAAGGCAATTAAGAATCTTTCATTATATTAACAGAGGGAAATTGTATAAAAATTTCAGGGAGCAGTTAATAATTCCTTGATGATGTTTAGAGTGAAAGAACCAGGGAGACAAGAGAAATCAAGAATTCTTGCCTATGTTAGTCCTATGGAAAACATAAAAAATTATAGGAATTGAACTCAAAGTACAACAAAGTAAATTCTGGGTTATTCTTCTTTCCTGAAACTTAGAACATGATATTTAGATGATAAATAATACACAAATACAATAAAATGAGAGTACATAAGACTTATTGATCCATGCACTAACACGAGAATCCTGCAATCTATGCTTTTGCCATCGATTCCACAACAGTAAGTTCACCAACAAAGCATTCCAACAATTTTTATTTCTGAAGAGTTCTCAAAAATATACAGCACAGGTCCAGAATGATATTCACTAGCCAACAATAATACATCTCTTTAGCAAGTATTTATAGGAGTTTACAAAATATCCCATAGGGAAATATCTGGACATAAATTTATCCATCTACTCTGACAGAAGGAATAACTCATGTAGGAAAAAACTTCGCAGCAATAACTGAGGAAATAAATGTGCTTTACTTGCTGCTACAGGTGTCCTATTTGTTGTTGACTCTTTGACTCTGATAGTTGGTCGATGCCTGCTTTGCTGATGTGTTGTCCTGGGCGTGCTGTCATTTGCCACCTGTGTAGTTTGTTTGAATGCTTTTTAGCGCTAATTTCATCTACTGTCGATTTGAATTCTTGATAGTAGAGCCATATAATACAATTTGCTTGTTGTGCAGACAATTTATAAGAAGAGAATCAAAACTACTTCAGAATCCCAAGCAGGTTTTCCGACCACTGATCTGTTGGCAATTGATGTTTTCTTAATTTAAATAATATCTCATCAGCTTCAGTGTATGTATAATAATTTGACCAAGCTGGAAAGAGATGTGCTATCTCATGTTCAATGTAAAACAAGTCTTCCAGTTTATCATACAAACTTTGTCTAGAGGGAGGCATTGTTTCTTCTGAGCCACTTGATGATGCTGTAATATGATTCTGCACATAAGAATTTAGCTTGTATGCATACTTCTCCTACTTTAACAGCTTTCCAGTGCTAGTGACCAGGCTAGGTAAACCTTTGCTCTGTAAATTTGCAATTTTTTGTCTGAAGGTATGCACCTTGGTCTGCATTTCCTGACACTTTCTTTCTATAGTTTCAACAAAATTTCTCATTGTCAACACTTTCTTGACTCTTACAATAGTCTATATCATGTTCTGAATGTTTAAAGCTGCTAGCTGCTCACCAGTACGAGTATTCAAAAAATGAAACAATTGATTAGCTTGCTCAGGCTTATTTTCCAATAATGCTCTGGCCTTTTGAGTCTCATATTGAGCTACTGCCATCAATTCTATTTGGTCAAAAATGGTTTGTATTGCTGTCCATTGATCAGCAATAGCTTTGCCAATCTTATCCCACAATTTTTTTTTTTATTTCAGTCAGGGTTCTATGGAGAGTGAGGTCCTTCTCCAAGGCCTTTATTTTTTTTTCTAGGGCTTTCACTTCCTTGGTCTTGTCGGCAACTGTCATCTTTGATTTATCATAACTAGCCTCAATATTGGCTAGCTTTTCCTTGGTCTCCTTCATTTCTACCATCTATAATTCCAGAGCCTTAATTTCTTTCATCATAGCTTCCATGCTCAAGCTGGCCTCTTGCAATGCTACTGTTGTAGTTGTTGCTGAAGTTAAGGCACCTGCTGCTGAAGTTGGATCCAGGGGAGGTGTTGCTATAGTGACTCTTGTAGGAGGAGCTGTGATTATTGGAGTTGTTTGGGGTGGCTGAGGGGCCAACTCTGGTTGTTTCCCTTGTTGAGCCTCTTCCAATGCTTTTTCTGTGTCTAACAGCCTTTGGTTCATCCTCATAAGCAAGCTAACCACATCCTCTACTTCCTATTGTTGTGGTACCTCTGCAATTTGAGGATGTATGGTTGCTGGCAGCGTCATTTGTTTTCTCAGGGATATTATGTCTTCCTCCTTATTTCTGATTAAGGCCTGTGTGCCTTTGCGATCTTTGGGATCATGTCCCAACTCTATAATGATCTCTTCCAAGGCTTTTATCCTATTATCCTTGGCCAATGATGAGGCTTTCTCCAGCTCTAATTGGGCAGAAGTATTATACAAAGAATTCTGCAATCTATGGGCCATTAGAGCCTTATCTGCTAACGTGGAGTAAACCATTTCTCCAGCCTGCTTATGCAATTCAATCTAGTCTATTGGATGTATGTCTTTGGCTAGGACCTCGAGATTGGTTCTAATGTAGTCTGCAGCTGACTGTGGCTACTGTATAGTAGGTCTAAATTGACAAAGAGTCATCTTTCTTGCTTGCATGTCATATGCGGCCATCAATCCTCGTTGATTTGTTGGTGCCATTCTCATCAATTGATTGTAAAGCTGAAACCTTATTAGCTCATTTCTAGCTTTGATCTCGGTGAATGCTCGTTTGATATCCGACCCCTGCCTGGTCTGTTGTTTGGAGGATGAAACCTCCCCACCTGATTGTCTCTCTTGCTCCTGCTCAAAGGATCTGGCTGATGTCTCCACAATAGCAGGGATCTGCTGTTCAGAAGTCCCTTCACCTCTGACATTGCCTGTAGTTTCTTTAGTAATTTCCTCCTCTAAATAAGGGTTTAGCCTTTGTCTTTTCTCACCTTGCTGGTCGGTGGATGCACCTGTAGGTGTTTCTTCCATTTTGTCCCTCTTTTTAGATCTTTCCTCATTATGAGGGGTTTGCAATACAGGGATCTCAGCTGCCTTTTGCTGCGTTGAAGGGCCTTGTTCTTGGCCCTTTTCCTGATTTGTGGATGGTTTCTCTTCCATTGTACTTTGTTGTTCTAAATGTTCAATTTCTTTGCCCTTCCCTACTGATGAAATGGCCTCTTTAGCTTGCTATTGTGGAGGTGTAGCAGCTGATGTGCTTGCTCCAATATGTTGAGGCTGTATGAAAGTGACCTGTGCAACATATTCTAGGTCAATTCTTTTCTCATGGTATTTCATATCTTTTTCTAATATTTCTTCTTCAGTAAGCTCTTCATCATCTAATGTGCCCTCTACCCATTCTTGTTGATTAGCATATTGTTCAATGTGGGGGATTGGCTCATGCACATATCCTAAAAGCCTGTGTTTGATTCTTCTAAGGCTTATAAAGTGTTCAAGGTAATATGGTGCCCAAAAGAAGCTTTGCTTCAATGTGAGTTCTTCTCTTAGCATATTGTCTGCATCCTTCCAAGCTTCTTCCCTCTTATTGAAAACAAAGGGACCCAATTGATGTCTGATTTTAAGTTGTGCTTTCTTGTTTTTCGCATGAAAATGTGTCAAATCAGCATTACTAAACTGCCTGAAGTATTCTAAGACAAAAAGTCTCATAGGGACATATCTAGGTAGCTTATAGGGAGGAAACTCACACCCATAAATTCTGATCACTATGTGGTTTTGGTAGAAATACCAATCACCAATGCTGTAGCCCTTTGAAAAATGTATGATTCTTTGCATTTCAGCAGTGAGTCGGCCAGGAGGAGTCATCATCAATAGGCAAGTGGCTGGGTAGATAAACATGTCAACAAACTCACAATATGTGTAGGAAGAGTAGTGGACTTCATGGAAAACTGAGGTCCAGAAGATAACAAATCTTCTTTCTCCTTTTGAGTCCAGTGTTTTGAGAGGAACTTTGAAACTATCAGGGTGATAGTACAACAGCAGATGGTAAATGTAGGAGGTATATTTGAACACTCTTTCTCTCTCCATCATCATAAATTGCTCATGTATTTTTTTGGCTATGAAGGTGGCATAGTCATACATGACAGCAGGGGGCTGTCTTGGACTGAACATGGTCAATAACAGAAACACAGTTTCATCCACAAATTCTCCTGTCTTGCATCCTAGAATGTAGGAAATCATATCTACCAGGAGTCTGCCTGTTTCATTGAATGACACTTGGTGGTAGGGTGGAGGATGATCGACCTGGCATTGTGGCTCCATAAAAAACTTGCCTACCCTTGCTATTTCTGAACTAGAGAGCTTTGCACCCTGATCAAGTAAGTGCTTCATTGTAAGAGGAACCAGAGGCTGAGGTGGCTCAAAGTTCAGCATTTCATTTATAGATGGTGGAGTGATATAGAACAACATAGACCCATATGGAGTGAGGATTTCTCTCTGAGTGGGGTCATAGTTTGCATGAAACAGACAAATGAAGTCAGGAAGCACATTGACTGATGGGAGGTAGTAGATGGGCATACTAGATTTCCAAATTCCTAGGGTATCAGTGTTATTCCTGTGGTTGTTTCTGAAGTGACACAAAGTTTTAAGGTGAGACCTGAGGCCCATCATATCCTTGATCTGGAAGTCTCTCTCTGCCAAAGGTAACCACTATAAATCCATGTGTGGAGCATTCAAAGTAGCAATGTTGAGAGCCACTGGAGCCTCCATGTTTATATTGTTTGTGTTTTGATTACAATACAGGTGTAAGCAGCAATAGGTGACAGGACTCAGGCTGTGAGGCTATTGTCAAGATGGTGGAGACTGTTTCTTATCTGGCACTGACCTCACAGTGTATAGTCTATGGTAAAATAACCAATTTGCAGAACTTAGACAGGGTTTCCTTTACATAAACTTGTTGAATTGCAATCTGTGGAGGGAATGCCAAGGAAATGGAATTGGATTTTGCCCGAAGGGGAGAAAATCTTGCAGAGGGAAAAAAAAAAGCTGAGGATTTCCCTTTAAAAAACCGGATTAACACAGAAGTAACAGGGTGCTCGACCACTTCAATTCAATGCTTGAGCAATTTTCGGAGTCTCTATGGGAGAAAATGGATGCAAGGTGTTTGGCAATGGCCCGTTTGCTGAGGTAATGGCTTGAACTCGTAGGTTCGTTTGTGAATCAACAGCTCGGATGATGCATGCAGGATGGTGAGTGATAGCCTATAGGAGGAGCGCCTTCGGATGTGAATTACAGGGGCTTTAGGCGATTTTTAACAGAGACTATAAATGAAATAGGGTTTTCATGTGGAAAGATGGATAAATACATGTCTCTAAGGCGCCGAGGATAGTTAGCAGGTATAACTCGAGCTGTGGGGTCGTGCCGTGGAGCCGAATCGCAGGTTGATGGACTGTATGAGCTCTGGAGGTGATTTGGTCCTGAAGGCCCATGCACATTGTTTGTGGGTTAGAAAATAGAAATAATAGAAAAATAATCATTTTCGCGACTTTTTAACCAATTTTGGACCTTTTGGTGCTTTTCTGGGATGACGTCATCATGATGTATTTTTGTCGCGTAGCGGGTACAGAGGATGACATGGCACATGACGTGGATGATGATGTGGCACTTGACACGGTGGCAGGGCGGTGACGTCAGTGGATGACATGGCGCAGGTACAGAGCAGTGGCAGGCGACGTGGATGCACCGTCATCTGGTGACGTAGGTGGAGGGGCAGAGTGGTAAGCAGTTTCCATCAGACAACCTTTGATATGGGAGTGGTAATTTTCAGGGGCAGCCCAATGCAATAGGAGGCTGACAGGTGTCCCGGTGTACGACGGTGAAACCGTCGACCATCGGGTACTAACGTACCGTGAAGGAGGCACGTCTGATATTGATTAGAACCGTCGGATCTGGGGGAGCCGATCCGATGGTGGATGGGAGGGAAATATGATCGGGCGTTATCACAGGAGCGCACCCGATAAACTTTGATTTTTGTATGGTTTCGGGTGGGTTTAGACCTTAGGTTAAGGATTTAATGTTCACACCGGGGATATGGTTATTTATTAATCAAATATCAATAAAACCCAAATGAAATGCATGCGCGGGGTAATGGTATGGTCTAGGGAGGGTAAGTGTGGTTATTTATTTAGCCTGGCGCTAAATAAACCCCAAGGTTATATGAACGCGGAAGGGTTAATATAGAGTCCCAAATGGACTTAATATTTCCCGAACTTTGTATTGTATGGCTATATTACCAGAGGGTGGGGATATCTATATTTTTGGGTTATTTATATAGTTTTTTGTGTAATAGGGATGGGAAAATGTTTTTAGGGAGCTAATATAATAAAATTAGATGTTAATATGACTTTATGGATTTGGGAAGTGCATGGATGAATACTTAAGTTTATAGAATGAAAACTTAGGCATAGGGAAATGAATGGATTGTGGAATGATCAAATTTACACAAGAAATGTGGCTTCTTTTCACTAAGTCAACTCAGATGTCAACTTGGTATTTCATAAAAAATGGAGTGAAACTAGACTTTTCGGGCAAATCCCAAGGTCCTTGAGGGGAAGTTAGTAAGTGATATTTGGGGGAATGAAGGGGAATTAGTCATGCTTCCCAAGTCATGCAACCGGATAACTGCCATGGTACCAATTTCATTGATGAGATGAGTCCTCCTTGACAAGGCAAAAAGTAATTATAACCTTGCTTCTGCAACCTCAAACTGCCTACCTAGCCTAATACACCTAACATTTTTTCTTCCTTGGGATTGGGTGCACTTAAACTGGAAAACCCTAATTGTATTCTTTTCTTTTGACTCCCCTCCTATCTAAATGTACCCGTATCTCTTCCAAGGGCCCAGTTTAAGTAGTTGGGCTCCTTAATTTCTCTACCTATATACTCATCTACCAAGCTTGAGCTGTTTGGACAGATATTCTTTCTCTATACAACAACAACAAATTTAAACATGGCATGGTCCAAATTGAACTGTTGGGCCATCCATCAAATGTGGTAATCTTTGCGTATTTTGAACTTGCAAATAAGATAGTAGTGGCATTTTGATTGGCCACTTTCTTGGCTTGTTTTGGGGTTCATTTTTGCTATTTTTTCTGACCAATTCATTTTCTTGCCTTTTGATTATTCTTTTAAGGCATACCCTCTTTTCATTTTTCAATTTTCTTCGTCTGTATACAAAATATGGAACCTTTGCAGCATGCAAGGATGAACATATTTAGCACTTCCAGTGTCAATCATGAAAAATGAAACCTTTTGGTATAGGAACCTAACATGTTGTACGGGCTGAAGCAAGCACCTCATGCTTGGTACACCACGATAGACAAATACTTCACTGGGTTGGGCTTCACAGAGAGTGAAGTGGATGTGAACTCGTACCACATCATGGTGAAAGGTAAGCTATTGATCATCGTACTTTATGTTGATGATCTCATATTGATTGATGATGATTAGTTGACTATGTCTTGTAACGAAGACCTTGCAAGAGAATTCGAGATGAAAGACATGGGTCTCATGCATTAATTCCTTGGTATGGAAGTGTGGTAGAAGGATGGGGAGTTGTTTGTGTCTCAGGGCAAGTATGCCAACGAGATACTCAGGAGATTCAACATGGAGAAGTGCAAGCCCATGTAGACTCCTCTAGCAGGTTACTTGAGGAAGGAGGTTGCTACTTCAAGAGAAGTGGTAGAGGCTGCTGTGTATAGTCAACTTGTGGGTTCACTGATGTACTTAATGAAAACATGACCAAATTTGTGCTATGTAGCGAACCAGCTGAGTCAAGCGATGGTTCAACCTACCAAGATTTTTTGGAAGGATACAAAGCATGTATTGAGATACCTCAGAGGCACATATCAGTATGGATTATGGTACAGACGGATAGAGGGAGTGAAGATACAGGGCTTCATTGATGCAGATTGGGTAGGGAGTCCATCAGATCAGAAGATCACATCAGGAGGGATTTTCAGCCTTGGGTCAGTGGCAGTTTCTTAGTACAGTAGGAAACAAAGGTGAGTTGCACTCAGCTCGGCAGATGTAGAATACATAGCTGCAAGTCAGGCAGCATGTGAGGCCATCTAGATGTGGAAAATACTAGTTGGTTTGTTTTATCAGAGGATGGATCCAACTGTGATCTATTATGATAATTAGAATTGTATCAAACTCTCTGAGAATCTAATATTTCATGATAGGTCCAAGCACATTGACATCTGGTATCATCATTTCAGAGACTGTGTAGCGAGGAGGATCATATTGTTGTAGTATATCTCGACAGAGGAGCAATATGTTGACATTTTGACAAAGGCATTGTCAAAGTGTAAATTCGAGTTTCATAGAGACAAGATCGGTGTGGCAGACAATCCCTTTCTTGTTGAGAGGGAGTGTTGAAATATGGCAACAAGAATATTCCAATTTAATTTGTCCTTTGATTAAATTGTGAATTAAAATCAAATTTAGTCTTAACAACTACTTGGAAATAATTGATTAATCAATTTAAATTAATTAGTTGGAGAAATTCAAGTTAGAAGTCTTTCTGAAGTCATGTAAGAGATATCCCTTAAATTAAGGAGATAATATTGAGTTATATTTGCGTTGTAATTAGTTAACTCAGTTTACTAAGCTAAGTCCAGTTAAGTTAGTTCCAAATTGTTTGAGGAACTAATAGTGAGTTAACAGTCAATTGATGCATTAATGCACTCAACTAGTGCTACTCCAGTCAACTGAACATTCCCTCATTAGAAAATCATGCATGTCTATTATGAGATAGACCTAGTTGAGATTAATGTTCAAGGATAGTGTACTATCAGTTGCATGTGTTTTCTCATGGAGAAAACTCATGCATGCAGTCAAGGATTCATCCTTCAGGATTGCGCAGTTTTGAAGGCTAGTTTTCCACTTGGTAATAGGCTAATCATCCATAAGGAACAACGGAAGGAAATAGGAGCTTGAAGGGCAGAGAAGAAGGCTAAAGAGAAGCCAAGATTGTCTGTGAGAATCTGTGAGGATTGTACTGAGATCTGGCTAGCTATGAGAGCTAAGGATTTGTATAATTCCTATGTATTTCCACCATGTATGATAATACAATAGTGTGGGGTTTTTATCTGAGACTTTCCCCAAAGTATTTTCATGTGTATTGTGCCATTGGCTCTTCTTCTTCTGGTTATATTATTCAGCTTGATCTTTAAGCTTCCACAAATTGATAGTAGAAGTAGGTTATAGTATTTTGCTTTGATTTACATTGCATTATCGAGTTAACCTATCATAGATTTTCTACACACCATGCCTTTCATCACCTTCTTACCCCTGCATCCATCCAATAAGTCAATTCAATATATATATATAACAAACAAAAGAGGGTGAGAATAGAGGACAAAGGGAAAATACCTGAGTGCTATACCTCTCACCTACCATTCACAGGAACCATCCTCTACTCTTGTCAACAATCCTCATGCTCTAGAATTGAAAAAAGGTATGAAAGTTTGGGGGAGAGGCAACTACAGGACATCCTATAGGTTTCTTGTAGGCGCCTATCCCACCAAGGAAATTTCATAGGGTTGCAGCCATATTCAACATAGAGATTTCAAGGTTAAGGAAGCTCCTCCATAGCTCAGCAACAACAACAAGATCATCAACATCACTCTCCAGTACCTGTACATCCAAGGAAACAAGCATAAAAAGAGGCCAATAAAAAAAAAAAATATGCAACAAATACACAACACAGGGACATCACTCTCCAACGAACATCATCATTAAGGCATATTACCCACAAATATGTCATCTTACTCATGCTTTCTCTTTAGCATGATATGATAAAAAATGTAGATTATGTAAGAGTTGGTTTTATAAGCAAAGGTGGCCAGTTAACTTGGCCACCTTCGGTCAGTCGATGAGGAGAAAATGGTTAGACCACTCCACATATGGTAGCAATCAAATCAGAAGAAAAAGGAGATAATGCCAAAAATGGTTAAGTTATGGAGGAACGAAGTGGGAGATGATTACGAGGTGATTGAAATGATGGACTGATAGTGGGACCAACAGTCCAAAAAGAGGTGCTCGTACTTAGACAAACAACACACTATCCCACACGATCATCCATATAAGGAAATAAAAAACTGATTCTCACACTAAAAGAGTATTAGCAATCTTAAGATATCATCAAAAAAAGGATTGCCTCGAAATTCTTGAAGCAACACCTATAGGAGATAGTGAGAATTTTTGCAACGCAGAGGCACCTACAGGATCCTATAAGAAAAACTACAGGATCCTACTCGAAGACCTACAGGATATAGAGCAGTCATCTACAGGATTATCAATGGGAATTAAGGGAGGAGAGATCAAAGGTTTTCCTCATTAGACAGTAACTAGTGAGGTAGGAGCTATACCTTCCCATATTTTCCAGTAAAAAAATGAAGAAAAATCCTCCATTTAGTTAAGGAAGTTGCAATCTAGGAGAATTATATTGTAGAGTCATCATTTAAATCTCTCACCCGCTAGAATTATTGAATTATATCCATACAAGCCTCTAAAATAACCAGGGAAAGATGATAGGGGGTTTTAACAAAATGGAACCCACAAACATAGTAAGAATTCATCAACACCCTCCTATAGTAAAAAATTTTACAAGGTGCAATTGGATGGGTTTTATTGAAAGAATGAGAGGATACGATGACAAGATGGCCAAAGACTTTTCTCTCTCACTCATACCCCTCACTAGGACTGTTACCGATCCATTTGGGCACATCAAATCCCAACATTCAAGTCAATGTTTTAGGGCTCATTAAAACCTAAATTCAGTTGTTTCATGCCCTAAACAGTTCACCCCTTTGAATTCCTCCTTCCCAAAAAGTTTCATGATCTAAGACATCCAAAAATTGTCTCTAAGGGGACCAACACAGGTAGATACACTGTTAGGGTGCTCTGCAACATAGGTAGATACACTGTCAGGGTGCTTTGCATAGCACCGAAGCACTCTTTAGGCTGCGCTGGGTGAATTTGAGCAAAATTCACATAGGATTTGGGGAATATTCTTATATTTTGGAGTCATCTAGAAGTTTCCCTGACTTATCAACTCCTATGAGCTCGAAAATGGATGAGGAATGAGTTAAGGTGCATCCTATCCTCTCATCCCTTCCTCCATGGAAGTAATTCTAAGTATGGAAGGCCATTCAATGCCACCATTAATGACAAAACATCCTTCATCCTCCTATAAATTGACCACTCATCTAAGTGACCAGGGGCTGGACTATGTTGAATTGTAAGGAGATAATGCTGCTATGAGATTTGGCTTTGAAACAAGTGTTATGATGCTACAAGTTTGTCTTGCTTTTGATGTGATGTGGATGGGATCCAAACTGAAGGAATGACTTTGAATCAGACACTAATGGTTGTAATTCCTTCTTCTATCTAATAAATTGTTTGAACCTTTTTCCATATGTTGTGTTCTTTCTTAATGCTTATATGTGTGAATTGTTTCTAATTCCTTTCATTTATATTCAATGGATCGTATGCTTTGATCGGTTTTTGTCTTTTTGTTGTGTTTACAGGTACTTCTCAAGTGGATTAAGTATAGGAAGGAGTGATCGAATCGATACAAGGGAGACGAGAGGAAAGCGGAACTACAGGTAGGTTTTCTATCTTCTCATCTTATATATTATTTATAGGAAAAGTTTAAAACACTTTAAACTATTTTTCTAGGCACAAATACTTGTCTAGTGAATTAGTGTCTATCCATAGATGCTAAATTATCCAAAACAAGGACCCATGCCATTGCTGTGGTGAAAGGACTATCAGTAGAACTCACCCCTAAAGTGATAAGAAGAATCACCACGCTCCCTTTTGGCTTACCCTGGAGAAAATAAGATAAGGGAAGCAACACCCTTGCAAAGAAGACATTATTTTTGAAAGGGGAGGAGGCAATGGAGGACAAAAATTGGGTAAGAAGAGAAAGCCTTCCATACCCTTGGAATGCAGTTAGTTAGCACCTCATTAAATATATATCATGTGAAGGGAGATACAGTGTGGTGTATGGATACCATTTTAGACTCCTTCAAGAACTAAGATTTGAAGCAGATCCACCTTGTCAAAACAAGTTAACTATACCCTACTTTCTTCTTCAATCACTAATAGATATGAGCATCAAAGTGCACAAGGGAAAACATCAACAACTAGCCCATCATGGGTTGATCAAACTAATACTAGATTATTCTCTACAAAACCTAAGACTCCCTATTACATGGACAACTTTCAGAGACATGCAAGTAGAGGGAGCAATTCAAGCTCTTGAATATAACAAAAGCCCCACTACTAGTGAGAAGGATGAAGAAACAAAGGGAGAAAATGAAGAGGAAACAGAGGAGGAAAAATTTGACGAAAAGGAAGAGGAAAATGAAGAAAAGAGAGAAGAAGAAACAAAAGAGGTGACATAAGAGCAGAGTGAGGAACTAGAAGAAGAAGAGAAAGAGAGAGACAAGGATGAGAAAGAGAATGGGAAAGAGGAGATAGAACAAAAGGAAGAACATAGGTCTATATTTCAATGCTAGGAAGGGGAAGAATCACCAAGGGTATCTCCAAAACCCACAGAGAAGGAGGCAACAACTTCTCTTAGTACCCTAAGTACACTTATCAAGTCAAAAGGAAAAAGACAAAGACAAACCCCACTATACTTTAGGACAAGAAAGAGCACAAGTCTTAGGCAAGGAAGACCTCAAACACCCACCAAAACTCCTATTTTTATTGAAGACTCACCAAAGAAGCAAGAAAATATAGCCCCTCTTGAGAAAAATCAAGGATAAGGATCATCATGACAAGACTCTCCCAAATCTCCCATCACATATGTTAGGAGGCTTGTCACAAGGTCTTCCTCATCAGAGGGAAAAGATCTCCTACAAGAGACATAGAAATACCTATAGGAAGAAGAGGCCGTCCTATAGGAAACTCTGTTAAACCTACAGGAAACTTAGAAAATGGACCAAGAAGGTATCACTCAACAAGAAACAAAGGAAAAAGACCCAGATCTCAGAGATCCTAGTCCACAACTCAACCTCAGCTCTTACTACACGTTCATTGAAGGGGTAGGGTCACCCCACAGAAGTTTTCCATCCCCTTATTCATTGAACTTGAGAAAGGAAGGGCAAGAACACATAGGTGGATGCAAATTGCCAAATCAAAAGGAGTGGGGGATGTAGGCCACATGGAAGAAAAATTGAAGGAGATGGGTAGAGAATTGAGTAGCATAAGGGACAGAGAGGCAATGATGAAATATCAGTTAGAAGTAGAGAATGCATGGCTAAGGGGACAATTACAAGAAAGGGAAAGATAGTTGGTAGCTATGACTAGTTTAGCCTTAGAGGCAATCCAGTGTAGGATGATAGCCAAGTCTTATGCCTTGTATCTCAAGGAACAATGTCTAAAATTCCAAATTAAGACTTTAGCATAGAGAGGAACTATGCACTTCTAAGACTATAGACAATTCATTGATCTTTATAATCAAATAACCTTGGAAGAGAGAGAAAGATGTCCGAGTTTAACCTACACAACTTGACCTTGATAGATTTGAATGTGTGAGACCCAAATTCAAAGCTATGAGACTTGCAATTGATGTCCTTCACATCATGGATGAATCGTGAGGAGGGGAAAGCTACCGAGATGAGAAAGGCAATGGAAAGAGAAGATATAGGACCACTTATTATCAGAGCTAAACAATCCAATCAAATAACTGTCAACAACCTGATTGTAAATGATCCTAAGCTTGAACCTAGGAAACTTGCTGCACAAGAGAAAACAATCACACAATTTGAAGACATGTTCAGGTTGCTAGGATATGACAAAATGCAATCTTTCCAAAGAATATGGAACACCTTTCCTTACAGCCTAAAAATTAGAGAATACCATTCTCCTCAGAGAATGATAGGGGCACTAAAAAGAACACCGATGTACAAGAAATCTCTAAAAAGACTCAAAGTCAATTAGATTGGCTTGAGACTTAGTCCACCACTAATTTTAGGAATGTTGGAAGGAAGGAAAGAAGAATAAGAAAGAAAGCAGTGGGAAGAGATAGAGAGCAAGGCAGTATTTTGTTCACGAGAAGACGAAACTACAACAGAAGTATGGGATGTCAGGGAGGCCACTAGAGCAATGAAGGACATGGATATAGATTGAGTTGCTTAGAGGATGAGAAACACTTTCAATAGGGGGTGATGATGAGCCTCATCATTTGGTAATTATATGGACCTTAATACACCTCCAAGCTTATTAAAATAAACTCTTCTCATAATTCCTTACACGTTTTAATTATATTTTGCTTAATGAGACGAGTAAAAGTAAGATGTATGTCTAGTGGTCTAATGTGTATTGATTGCAGGTTTTTGAGAACAAATCATTGAAATTTTGGCTATTTGAGGGTAGAAACTTGAATGAGACAAGGAGGAGGTATTATAAGAGGTAGATCCTCCTCACTAAATCCTCACTCATCCGAATATTCCTCAATCAAATCACACTAGCTCAGAGTTGCAAGCAGCCGAGTCATGGAGTTCATGGGCAGCCGAGCCAGTGACAGTTAAGAGCCAGTTCATTTTGAGTTTGGGAGCCAAGCCTCCTTAGATTTGAGGAAGTTGTTGGAGACTTTAATTGTATAAATAGGGAGGCCTAGAGCCTCATTAGGATTCAAATTGTTTATGTAAGAGCACTAAGCATTTTCGAGTTCAAGGTTTTTGGCAAAACATTGTTTTGTAATTTTTATGATATTATAATGAGAATGAGCATTTCCGTGATCCAAAATTGAGTTGACTCATAGGGCTGAAGCTCTTGGGTTAGGGCCCAACCCTAGCAACAAAGGCTCCTCTTCTTGTACTTGTATGTTTACGTTATTTCATAGATTAATGTTGAATTGATTTTAACATTGTTTCATTACAAGTATTGGTGAATTTTATTAGTTTCCTTCCATTTATGCATTACTTTAGCAGTAGCTTTATAGAGATAAAGTAATACCAAAAAGGCTGATAGTAGGTGGATTTTTTCTGACACCTCCCTTCAAGGACCATGGTTTGAGGAAAAACTCCTATTCAACCCCAAAAAGAAAGAATTTTGAGTTCTTATGGAATTTCAAGTTTTCTGCTACTTAGGCCAGCATCTTTTCAGTTTTCAAGAATAGGCTTCAATCGTCATCTTCATCTTTTTTTAGATTTCATGGTGTTTCACAATATTCCACAAGTATTTCCATGCATGAATTAGGGAACTAAATAATGAAATTATGTTCTCTTAAGTTGACTAGAAATATTCATCGTTTGATATGATTCATGGATAAATGCCAGTAATGTATGTATTGCAAGAGTTTCAATAGTGTAGGAGCATCTCATGATAACAACCCCAGCCTAACCTCATCCATCCATGATCACAAAAATACACCAAGTCCTTCAACCAATTCATCATTCCATAAGAACAACTTTATAGGTTTGTTGAGAAAATATATCACACCCTTGCCTTTTTTCTTCCATCATTCACCTTCCCTCATCCCTATACCACCTTCCAAGTCACCCCTATTGCTCTCGACTGGATCCTGTAGGAATACAGGGGATCCTGTAGGAGCATTAAGACGACCTGTAGTGGCTTGTTTTGAGGCCATTTGTGGAAAAAGCATACATGAAGATAGGATAAGACCCCTAATTACCTCCCAATCCATTTAAACTTCCATCACCATCTCTTACCCACCTTCCACATCATCAAGAAGATTTAGCATTCAGATTTTCACAAAAAAATGACAAAAAGGAAAAAAGAGTTATTGTGTTCATTCATATGCACATCAGTAGAATGTTTGGTTATTTCAAATTGCATGCCTAGGATAGTTAGGATTACACATATGTTAGCTTAGAATTCTTCTGAAGCAAGATCTGTTAGCAATTAGTTAGATGAGTAGTGCGTTTAAAGCATTGATTTTAGTCTTTCCTTACTGCAGTAGACAATATTTCAATTTTCCAATTAGTGAAAAATTCCATTTTCTTCATTGGTAATCAAACTCCTTTTGAATCAATAGAAGTTTGGTTTGAGAAACCATATTGGTCTATCTCGAGCTCAACAATGACAAAGAGTGGACCCATCACATCTACTTATGTATACAACGTTGTGACTTCCAAGTTTTTACGAACCCCAGGTTGATAAAGTAAAGTTGGTAGCCCCAAAAGTTGCAACATTCTTGTCGCAATATTGGTACTCATCATAAACCCCATAGGGTGAAAATAAACAAACATTTAATTTTATTATTAAACACTTGTGAGGGTGTTCATCCCTCTCTCAATGAATTATAAGGGAGTCCATCCCTTAATCATTTCCACAAAATATTACAATGAAATATCATTAGAATACAACATACCTAGCTAAAAGTTATTACAATGATCATTAAACCATTTACCCACAAATTACCACTCTTTATATGCTTGTGGCATGATTGTTCCATCAGTGGACCATCTTACAACTTGTACTCATTTGCATGGACCATTAGTTTTCTATCTTTTATAATGTTAAAAATACACAATGTTAAACATAATTTGTCTTTTGCACGAATAACCATCCCGTCCTCCCATTGTTGTTATCAACAAGCTTTGGTAACATGATTTGATAATTAATTAATCAATTAATAATCAATCTTTGAAAGTGATCTTTTACATCTATTCATGTGCATACATGAGGTGTAAATATAATATCACAACATGCTTATTCTAACAACATTTTACATGTATAAAAAAATAATTATCAAGCATGCCAAAATAATTACCTTGTTGCTATGTTCATTCTCACACCAGCACACATTCATATCCAAAGGAAACCACTGTAATTAGATAAAATCTTATTCAAAGAGAGGCAGCCCCTTATATTCTTAGTTATGCGTGTAACTAAGTAATCTTTCCAATACAATAGATATTATTATAATACATAAAAATAGATGTCCCCTTTTAAGGGAAAGCTAACATGATAGACATAATTATCGTGCATGCAAATGCAAGTCCCTTTTTGAAAATAATATTTTCGAAGAGAGAGCTATTTATAAAATCTATTGTATTCACAAAGACATGTGTTGCTCTAAAACAAAACTAATGTCTTAGTCATTATTTCTTTCATGCGGATATATGTATTTTACAAAGGAAGGCTGGTGCATTTATTGCAAGTAATTACTTGTTTTCCTTACAGGATCTAACATAATACTTATTCTTTTCTACACACAAATCCATGTTTCTATTTAAAATATATAACACAATAGTTGTACCAATCCATGTTTCTCTTTAAAATATCTAACACGATAGTTCTATTTTCATGCAAGTAGTCAACCATTGTTTCTATGCTTATGCATATGTGTTCATTTCAAATAAAATGATTTGTGAAAATAACACATAGTTATTTTCAAGAACCCAACATAGTTTCTCTATTTTAGGTACAAAGTTCTCAAGCATTTGTTCTCAAGAAAGTATTATAACAAAGTTCTCATGCATTTGTTTTTAAGAAAGTATCATAATCAACCTTTCTTTTTGGGTATAGGAACTAAGATAATAATAATGTTAACCTTTTATGCATTAAAGCATGCAAATAAATTAAATTATCCAATATGCAACACCCAAATCATTTATCTTCCCAAATCATTGATCTTTTTACCCACCAAAATTGTTATAGCTCCAAACCTCACTCTTGATGTTTGTGATGCTGCACTCATGGCCTAGGGCAACCCCTCCTTCCAGCCATGGTCCAAAATTAAAAAAAAAACAGTGTTTTACTCCCTATACGCGACATTGTCCTGAGCTAAATGCGTATGTACGTGGGTTGGGTATACACAGACCCACGTACATACGCATTTAGCTCAGGGAAATTTTGCGTATAGGGAGTAAAACACTGTTTTTTTTTTTAATTTTGGACTAGGTCTGGAAGGAGGGGTTGCCCTAGGCCATGAGTGCAGCATCACAAACATCAAGAGTGAGGTTTGGAGCTATAACAAAAACATGTAACTTTTGTAAACCCTTGCAAATGAATTAACACAATTGATTTACCTTTCACACACAAGAAAAACATATTCTTTCCAAAGAAGATTCCTATGACTTATATTATCTATGTGCATTTTATCTATGCATAGGTTATTATGTTTTCTCATAACTAAGTATTATTTTTTTTTAAATAACTCTCTTACGCATGAGAATCCATGGGAATATTTTCCATGGATTTATTAAATAACTAATATTTACCAACACCATGGAAATATTTTACCATGACTAAGCACAAAATGATTGTGTTCTTTTTCAAAAAACAACACAAAATTTATCCATTCTATTTAACCAAAAGGTCATAGTTACTTATCTTTTCTTCAAAAAAGACTTATTCTTATAAAGACATAAGGTAGTTATTAAAAAGACACATTTCAAAAAGAAAATCCCACTTTCCAAGAAAAATAATCTAGTTAATTTTTCGCTTTTATTTTTCACCACCCATGAAACCATTTCAGAAATTAGCATGTTTAATATATATTCACTTCCAAAAAAATAACTTGGATTCGTTATCATTTCATATACCAGTATGAAATCCATTTTCTTTTATATATATATTAAGGATATGCAATTTTACTTATCTTTTACTGTTGAAGATATATATAAACTTTATCTATATGCACTAGCATGCTTTCTTTACTAAGAAAACTAACATGAATGTATGCATGAAATTTTCATGAATTCTTTTCTTTTCAAGAAAAACTCTTTAATTTACCTTCAAACCCATGAAGATTACAAAAATTAATCTAGTAACTTAACATTTCATCTTTTCATCGATTCAAGAACTCATGAGAATATTTTCAAGGATTAAATTAATTCACATACGTCTTGTATGCAATGACATCTTGAATAGTGTAGAAGAAAATTAGTAGAGTTACATCTCTCTGGAAACTTTGCCAAACCTTTTTTTGTTTCCATTTCCATAGAGGGCTATTAATCCATCTCTTGGATGAATGAAATGCTCCATCTAGGTCAACGACACCAAAAAATAGCCATCACAACGATTATTTAATACATAAGTATAAGGAATCCCCATTGCTTCAATAGTGCATCTCACGACCCTTTTGTCAGATAAAACCACGTTGCCCGAATAGATGGTGTGGTCCATTCTGTCTGAGCCCATCCCAAACTCATAAGGAAGAAAATGCTTTACATTTCTTTCCTCTTTAATGACTACACTCTCTGAAACTTATAAATACAATATAGATATTATTTCTGTAACAATGAATAATCACTTTTAGTACAAACAATACTTTCATCATTTCCCAAAGCGAATCCCATAGAAAGATCCTGCATAGAACATACAAACCCTCTGTATTTGACAAGATCTAAATGGGATATTTTAGTGGTTTCTTAACAACTTCTTGAATTTTAACTAATCTTAAGTAAATTAAAAATATAAAATCTTATTTTTATTAATGCCAAACGGTTCCCTATTTTATGACAATCGAATCCCTCATTCCCAAGACATAAATCCATGGAAATGAAGAGGCGGTTACCAAAAAACCCATTTATATTTTAAACAATTCTTAATGGAAATGGTTTCATTAATAATAAACTAATAATTTTCTTTTTATGTATACCATGAGTAATTACATGGTTGTAATGATGTTACATACTCCCCCTTAAAGTGAACACTGTCCTGGGTGTTCATCTCTCACTGGAACATCAAATTTTACTCATGATATAACAATATAAACCACACAAAAGGGGATCCTTCCTCTTTAAAAAGAATGTTTTCATTGAAAGAAATATAAATATGCAAAAACAATAATGTTATAACATAAGAAAAATTAATAGTCATAATCATTTATAGCTACAACAATATGCAAGTTGTTGTTATACAACCAACCTACAAAATAGAAGGAAATATAGATCAACGCCTTCAAAATCAACCTCTTCAAGGGGGAAACCTCCTTTACATTACAAAAACGAACAATTCTTGGATGATACAAATGAGAAAACCTCCTTTCTATATATATGAGTATAAGGGGTCACAATATAATCAAAGCTGACATAACAATAATAACACAAGGGCACAACAATAAAAATAGTGGGCTTTCTCTTGGGCACAATAATAACAATATGGGGACAATAGGGGCACAAAAATAATAATGAGGGCTACAATGACAACAATAATGGGGGAATCACTAGTATCATAGGGACCTAACATGCTCCTCTCCTTCAAAAAAGTGTTGTCCTCAATGCTTGAGTAGTTCTGGATGCTTCTGTAGAAAATTCTCACCCTCCCATATGGAATCTTCAACAAGTAAGTTCTTCCACTTGATGAGATACCCCAAATTGATTGATTTCATCGCCGTCGAGTTCTCTTTTCTATGACTGCTTCAGGTTCCAATATGATTTTTTATTCGTCATCAAGTTCTCGCAGTATTGTTTGAACTAGGAGTTTGTCACCTATAACCTTCTTTAAGCATGAAACATGGAAAACTGGGTGTACTCAAGAAGCTGCGGGAAGCTCCAATTTGTATGCCATAGTACCAATATTTGCAACACCTTGTACGAACCATGATACTTTGGTGATAATTTATTATACTTCTTATCTTTCTTGAGGTACATTTGTTTATATGGTTGTATCCGTAGGAATACCCAGTCACCTACACAAAAAATTCATTTGCTACGATGTTGATCGATCTATTGTTTCATTCTATTTTGTGCCAAAGAGAGGTTATCCTTTAAGAGTTGGAGAACTTGTTTTTGATGCTCGATGTGATTTTCCACTACTTGAACCTTAGAATTTTCTCTTAAATATGATGTGATGGATGGTGGATGGTATCCATAAAGTGCCATAAATGGGGTCATTTTTGCTTAAGTATGGAAGGAAGTGTTATACCATCATTTAGCCAGAGGCAACCATTTGACCCATTGTGTCCATTTATCAGATACAAAGCAACTAAGATATCCTTCCAAACATTTTTTCACTATATTTGTTTTTCCATCAGATTGAGGATGATAAGATGATCTATGAGCTAACTAAGTACCAAGACAAGAAAATAATTATGTCCAAAAATTTGCAGTGAAAATGGGATCTCTATCACTTACAATAATATTTGGGTTTCCATGTAGCTTTTGAATTGTTTCCATAAATGCAGTAGAAACTGTATTGGATTTACATGGATGCGATAATGCACAAAAGTGTGTATACTTGGTAAGTTTGTCAAGTACCACCATGATGACAATATTTCCTTTAGACTTGGGTAAGCCTATGATAAAATCCATTGAAACCTCCTCCCAATGTTGCCTTGTAATGGATAAAGGTTTTAATAATTTATTTTGTTGGCAAACAAAACATTCCACCATAAACTTTTGAATATCCAATTTAAGGCCATCCCAAAAAAATTCCTTCTTAACCCTGTGGTAAGTTTTTAAAAATCCTGAATGCCCTCCTAAGCGAGAGGTGTGCAATTCCATAAGAATATTTTGTTTGAGTTTGGAATTTTTACATAGGTATAAGTGATCTTTGTACCATAACAAATCATTTATCTAGCTAAATGTATCAGATATACTAGGATCTTGTTGTACATTTGAATGAGTGCCCACACTTCTTTGTCATTATTCCATTCATACCTTCCTTCGTTTATCCAATCAGGATAGATAATAGACATGGCGCAAAGCAATGCTTCCACATCCTCATCATTTCTTGAGAGTGCATCTATCGCAACATTTTTCTTCCCTTTTTTGTAGATAATTTCAAAGTCATAACCCAACATCTTTGTGACCCATTTTTGCTGTTCTTCCGAAGATAATATTTTTTCTAAAAAGTATTTAAGACTATCATGATCTGTTTTCACCTTGAAGTGTCTTCCCATTAGGTAGGGTCACCATTTCTTAACTGCATGTAGTATTTCCAACATTTCCTTCTCATAAATAGCTTTGTGTAAATACTTTCTTTTGATTGAACGACTTTAGAAAGCAATGTGTCTTTCTTATTTCATTAAAACAACACCAATTCCATTTCGTCAGGCATCACATTCCCTAATAAAGGTTTTTTTGAAGTCCAGTGTAGCTAAGGCTAGTGCTTGGCACATTGCCTCTTTAAGATGTTCAATTCCTTCGTTGCTTCTGGAGTCCATGAAAATGCATCTTTCTTCAATAATGTTGTTAGAGGTGCTACTATTCACCCATAATTGCAATAATACCCTGTCAACCCGAGAAGTCCTCACAGATGCTTTATAGATAAGGGGATTTTCCATTCTTTAATGGCTTTAATTTTTCTAGGGTCTACTTTCACACCTTCATGATATACAATAATGCCCATATATTCCACCTCTTGTACTCCAAAGAAACATTTGGAGCTTTTTGCATATAATTGTTTCTCCTCGAATAGTTTGAGCACCTTCTCAAAATGTTGAACACGATCCTTCCAATACTTGCTGTAGATTAGTATATCATCAAAAAATACTAATGCAAATTTTCTAAGGAAGGGTTTGAAAATGGAATTCATCAAACCTTGAAATGTAGAAGGTGCATTGGTAAGGCCAAAAGGCATGGCTAAACATTCATAATGACCCTCATGAGTTATAAATGTTGTTTTGGAATATCTTTAATCTTCATTTTGATTTGATGATATCATGAACGAAGATCCAAATTGGTGAAGTAAATTGATCCATGCAATTCATCCAACATTTCGTTAATGACAAGAATGTGAAATTTATCTTTAGTAGTGATCTTGTTGAGCTCCCTATAATCTAGACACATGTGCCATGAACCATCTTTCTTGTGCACCAATACTACTTGAGCAAAGAAAGAACTTTGACTAGGTTGAATTATACCAACCTCTAGCATTTCTGCAACCATATGTTTATTTTCACTCTTTTGGAAATAGGGATATTCGTAAGGCCTGATGTTTGGAGGAACACTTCCTGGAATCAAATGAATAACATGATCATCATCACGAATAGGTGGGAGGCCTTTGGGAGTCTCAAATACCTTGGAATGATTGTCTAAGGCTTTTTGGAGATATGGAGAAATAGATTATTTCCAGTGTGGCACTTTAGCCACCTACTTGTGAAATTTTACACTCGTTGTTCCTTTCTTTAGAAGATGTTTCATTATGTTGAGCTATTATTTTTCGTGGTTTCCATGTGATACCCTTAATTTAACTTCCTTTCTTCCGAAGAAAATTTCATGAATTTTCTTGAAATAAAAGCTTGTACCCAGGATATGTAGCCATTGGAATCCTATAGTACATCTCAGCACCACCCATTGGAATGGAAGCATTGGGCTGTTACATACATATAATTCCATAGATGGTGTTAACGCTTATATGGTAGAACAGAGTCATGAATGATAAGCATGAGAGTACATTCTATTATTGACATGATATAAAATTTATAATCTAGGATTGACCCTTGGTTTATTTATTCCAATGGTAGCTTGGACTCCTCGGATGTTCCTTTCACACCAACAATTAGAGGATTATGGTGAAATACCAAATTCCCCCCCTAGTCGACGAAGGAGATTATGTATGAAGTCCCAAAGAAACAGGTTGTAATAACAACAGTGCCAAAATAGCAAGGGCCGCCTAGTTGAATGTGCTCTCTAAAATGTTGGTATCAAGGGAGGTGGTTTAAGGATGACCACCAACACTGAAATGATTAGTGCAGTTCCCAGAACTCTTCTAGGTCTGGTAAGAAGTTGAGGTCTTCTGCTAGAGGAAGTCCTCCTGATGTTTTGGGGAGGGAAACCTTCAACCATGGAAGGGGGGCCTCACCCCGCATAAAAGGGAGAACCTCAACCTAAAAAGGGAGGTGTCAACCTGTGATTGTTTAATGATTACCACCAAATCTGTAATGCTTAATGAAATTCCTATAACTCTTCCAAAATTGGAAAGAAGTTGAAGTCTTTTGATAGAGGAAGTGTCCGTAATTATTTGAAGAGGCATCACCCACTGAAGGCATGCTCAAGGGGCATATTTGTCTTTGGCTAAAATTCTGAATCCAGTATGGTAGGTTGTGACTTAGGCTCACTTGATGTGGCTTTGAAGCTTGTATATGACCATCAATTTCCCCCCTGTTAGATACAAGGTGAGAAGATGGCAAAAAATCAAATGAAATACTATTCAATACTCTAGAGAAAGTTCTAACATATGACTAAAATATATTTTTGGATGTTGAGGTCAATTTCCAAGAAGTGATCCATCCAAGGTGAATCTTTGTTCTTGCAAGCAATTTTCTTTTGAAGCATATGTTTAAAGAATGACTAGTTTATGACAGTGCTTACATGGATGAAGACCAAAACAATGATCTTTCACATGCCCAACTTTGTCAAAATGTTGGCATTTAACATTCTGTTGTTGCTACTATGGAAAAGGAATAGAATTTGAAATAGTTGAAGGTGAACTGTCATATCCAAGACCAGTTTTGTGCTTGTTGTCGACAAGCTCTTCCCAAGGTCTGATGATTGTCATGGGAAGTACAGGTTGGAATTCTAAATCTACATTCACATCTGCTCTTGAATCAACCTCAACTTTACTATCTTGATTAGTTTTTGGATGTTGATGGGAGTTAGTTTCTGACCGGAAAAGAGAATTGTTCTAAATAGAAACAAGTTCAGAATCATGACTATACTTCTGTAAACCCTCTTGCTAATGTTGAGATTCAAGATTTAAAAAATCAATCTTTTCATGTACATCTTGTAAATAATGAATATCAGTGAGAAAATCCTTGCTGATTTTGACTGTGTTATCCATGGTAGAGAGTATTATATTGTCTAGTAACTCAATTATTTCACCAATTGGAACCATTTTTTAAACAAATGAAGTGCGTTGATGATACTTTGAGTCCTTTAAAAAGCTAACTAGATCAATTTATTTGTATAAAACAAGCTTCTTGGAAAAATCAGTCAAGTTCCTTGAAGAAATCTGTCAACCACTCCTTAGAAAACTTGAGCAATCCTTTAATCTAAAATTTGAAAAAAGGTAAACAAATACAAATTGGAAAAAATTCTAGTTGCAACTTAGCTGACAAATCACTGAAGAACTTAATTTATAGAATTTCCAAACACCAAAAATTCTTGAGCAAAATTTTACTCCATTTTTGCGAAATGACTTTCTTGTCCAACAAATATCTTTGCCCAAATATGCTCCTTGTAGAGCTTTCAAAACCTTTCAAATAATTCTAGCTCTGCTCTACGAGGATCTCCCATTTTTTCTATCGTTTCTAGCCATGCTTTTTTTCTCTTTTTATTTCTTCGAAGAAAGTATGAATAAAATAAAGACTCCGAACAATATCACTGCCAATTATTGTTGTTACTCAACCCTCCAATTGTTTGAGATGCAAGGAAAGTTGATAAGCACAAAATAATATGACGAAGGAAATGGATATTGATAAGGCAATACCCTTGTTGATTTTCTTCATTCCGAATTATAGAAATGCAAGTATTGAAATTAATAAAATAATTATTTGAAGTACATGCGAATATAAATCTATTAGATGATCTTCTCCATTCATTAGTTATGACTAAAATTTCTCTAAACCATATGTTGTTCGATGGTCCTCATTAAAGTGATGAACATTAATGAAATATCTATGCCCACTGATTCCACTTTCATGAGAAAAATTGCATGAAGCAAGAGTCATAAAACCAATCTTTCATCTGCCTCAATTGAAACCGACACCATATTACCTCAATTCTTTTAAACCTTGATCAATTCTAGGACATTTAGAAATTCAAATGATTCCTACTAGAAGGAGTCCCATCCAGAATCAAGTGAAAGCCTAGGCTCCTTATGCCCCTCCTGTTATCTCAAACCAATTGTACTTTGCGGTAGAACCTTATCGAATGCAGGACCAAAACTGCCGAAGCCAAATTCATTCCACATCAAGTGAGCACTGAATGATTTGACTCAAATTATTCAAACAAAAAATGGTGAATGAAATTAAATTATTCTAATGAAATTCATCACGGTTTAAACAAAAATCTCTCCACTGTGGTTGGCTGGTACAACAATCATAGAAGAATGGCATTTTGAATTTTGAATTGACAGCATGATCGGTCACTCATAGTAATATGATAATAGGTGTGAAAAGTGTTTTATCTTCTTGGGTGGAGGCACCAAGTTTGAGACCTACAAAGCAGCAAAGGTGAACAGTCAGTGGCAACCACATTCAAACACTTTACTCACAGTCACTCTAGGATGGTCGCAGACACTGTCTATGCATCATAATATAAGGGCCTTGAATGATCTTTTGTATTCGGCTACGTTTTCAGTCAAGTCGTAGCCTAGAAGACAGGAAAATATATATCTCTAGTCTGTTACCATCTCTGAGCATGAATCCAATGCCGAAAATGCTAATATATCCCCTGCAGGCTTCGTCGAAATGCAGTGTGGCTTCAACAGCACGAGGAGTTATTGACTATGTGTAGAGGAGGGGCTGACTATGTGTGGGGGAGTGGTGGAATATGGTTATGCTCTGATACCAGTTGACTATATATGGAGGAGGGTTGTGTATGGCAGAAACATACGGGACCACACACAACAATAATAGTGTAGTGAGGAGGCGTGTAAGAGGAGTTTACCAACACAGACACAGTGAATTTATGAGCACACCAGCTTGCAAAGAAACATCTCAATGCAACACTACAACTCCTTAAACATTAAGATTATTGTTGAATACAAAATGCAGTAATGCACTCAAGGCGGAGAGAGGTTTCAATCTGCAAAAGATGCAAAACAGAGGGACAAAATATGGTAGCAAAATCTGATAGGAGTTACACTATAGAAAACTAAATTGTGACCTACGCACTTGGGTATGAGGGAAATATGTCAGTTTTTCTATATTAGGAAAATTGGCAGAACTGCAGGATAAGCATGCACAGAAGGGCCACAAGAACAAGTGGCACACAATTCAGCACGGTAGGAGATCACTCACTCTGATACCATGTTAAAATACATACATGTCAACAATGAAGTATGAATGATAAGCATGGGAGTACATTTATTATTGACATGATATACATTTATAATACATAGGAGTGACCCTTGGTTTCATATTCCAAGTGGTCCCTTGGACTCCCTTTGGTTGTTCAACTTCCACACTAACCCTTAGAGGACTAGGGGTCCAATAGGTAGCTTGATATTATGGAACTTTCCAGAGAAATTTATGGTTCCTCCACTTGCAACCATCACTTGACACTTTGGTGCGAGATATAGGAATCAATCCAATTCCTTGGCTATATTACAACGAATAAAATTGGGTACTTCCAAAATCAATAAAGACTATTACCTTTTTCTTCTTGATATGTCCTTCTATCTTGATAGTTTGAGGAGTGGTAATTCCGGCCAATGCATTACAAGATATGGGTGGATTCATTTCTTCTTTCTCTAGGGATTTTTCCTGGTGTATATCCTCTTCTTTCGATGTTTCTTGTTCATTTTCTTTCTCCTCTTCACAATCTATGTAAAATAATTTATTCTCATCAAACTTATGACCTTTAGTGTATTGTTATCACAACTGCAACAAAGCCATTTTTCTCTTTTCCATCTTTATAGTTGTAAGTGGTAGGCTTCCTTGTGGCCATAATTTTTCTTTCCATTTTTCTTGCAAACCTAAATGCCTTCTCTAATGAATCAGGTTCCCAAAGGAAAACCTCATGTTGGATGTTATCCATTAAAGTCCCTATGAACACATCAATCCTATGCTCCTCTGGAATACATTTGACCCTTATATTCAATTTTTGGAATTACTCAATGTGCTCCATCATTGAACCCTTTTGTTTGAGATTTATTAATTGGCTCAAAAAAGTGTTTCTTTTTTTATCCTTGTAATGTGTTGTCATTTATTCCATAAAAATTGCCCAAGTGACAATTTGTTTATGAGAGAAAAGCCATCGATACCATACAAACTAATTTGGTTCCAAATATAAAGTTGCAATGCGTACCTTTTGTGTGTTTTTCACATTATGGAGATCAAAATATTGCTCCATCTGTAGTATCCACGTTATGACATCCTTGCCATCAAACTTCCTCATATCGATCTTTGGAACATGGTGGGTCTTTAATCCACCGTTAAAGTCTATGAAATCATGATTAACATTTCTTTTGTTCTCCTCATGAGTTTCCTTTACCACCCTTTCGCCATTAGTAAGCATTTCTTGTGGAAAATTTGTCAAATTCTTCTTCAAATATTCCACGTTTCCTTTAATTTTTTCTTCTATACCATCCATCTTAGCTTCCACATCTATCTTCAAATGTTCCATGTTTCCTTTAAGTTTTTATTCTATACCATTCCTCTTAGCTTCCATGCCTTTCTTTAAACCATTCATCTTAGCTTCCACACCATCCATTTTAGCTTCCATGCCTTTCTTTAAACTATCCATCTCAGCTTCTGCTACTTTTTGTGAGAGTGAATTTTGTTGCACTTGGTCTCATAATTTCGATGTATCATGTTGTATTTCTTCCTCTTCTTCATGATTCATGCTAGAGTTTTCAGGTTTCTTACTAGGTGTTTCCATTTTATTTCTTCGGGGCATCAATTAATAATGCTTCACTACACCCTTTGAATTCCTTAAAGCTAATTTTTCAAACCAAAATTATGCAAAAAAAAAACTACACACCTTTTTCCACTTTGTAGGATCTCAATATTGAATCCGTTGTATCTCTATAATTTCGGATCTCCAAGGTCTAAAATTTCATCTTGAATTAGCCCTCTAAGTCCTCTTTCCAATCCCACAAGTCTAATCAAGATTGGATTCTCCAAGGAAGAGTTATTCCAAATCTCCCACGATGACCTGATTATAGACTAGTTCAGTAGAGAGAACTTGTACGAAGTGCCACATGTCATTGTTTCGACCTTAGGACCTAAAACCGATACATAGAAAACTATAGGTTTCCTATTTCTGTAACTTCTAATGAAATTTCAATCTAATGCTTAGAAATAACGTTATGATGATCTTCCCCAGGTCGCTTGTTTGATATATATTTCAGGATCTTGCAAAAACCCTAACTTTCTTGGATCATATCTTAGAAAATATAGCGAGACAAGATCGGAAATTTGGACCCAAGGTTTAGAGAGATTTAAAATCAAATGGGTTTTTTTTTAGCTTCTGAGACATCACAGAAAAAAATTATAGCGAAAATGCCACGATGACATGTTTGGCGCAGCGAAACCCTAGAATCCAAAGCTCTGATACCAAATGTTATGCAACCAACTCACAAAATAGAAGAAAAGATAGATCAAGGCTTTAAAAATCAGACTCTTCTAGGGGAAAACCTTTACATTTCACAAATGAAAAATTCTTGGATGATAAAAATGACAAAGCCTTCTTTCTATGTATAGGAGTCTAAGGGGTCACAATATAAGCAAAGTCGACATAATAATATAAGGGAACAAGAATTACAATAGTGGGCTTCTATGGGGCACAATAATAACAATATTGGGACAATAGGGGCACAACAATAACAATAAAGGCTACAATGAAAATAATAATGGGGGAATCACTAGTATTATAGGTACCTAACAATTCTACTCTCCATCACTTGGCCATTATTCGAATTGATACATTACAAAAAAAAAAAAACTCTATATCAACTTACCATTACTTACCCATTACTCTTGAAAGTCATGGTCACTTTTATGCAAGTTTTTTAAGAATGTTTAGAAACCCATCTAGACTCCATGGAAAACACTCTATAATATATGACTAACAAATCTAACATAATCATATTAGGCACAACATTTTCAATCAAATGAAATATTTTTAACTATCAATCAATCTTGTAATGTTAGGTGATATTTCAATCACATTAATTCTACAAGTACTTAGAGAGAACCAACACTCTAATCATCAAAATGATAAATCACTACACCACGTGCACATTGTCTTAGCTCCCGCTAAAGATATCCACACAATACTTCTAAAAGTACTCGTAGAGCACCTAATTCCCTCTGATCATTCAAATGACCAATAAATGCACCAAGTGCATACTATCTTAGCCTCTACCAAGACATTCAAAAAATTGGTAATACAATAAAGAAACTAAAATTCCAATAATTCCTTATGGAGCACTACGCTCCTTTCGTGTTAAGATGTACAACCGTATACTACAAAAAGACTACTAAACACAAAATTATGCTTTTACATATACTTTACCAATTAAATTTATCCAAATTGGATCATTATATTGTTTTTCATCCATCTCGATGCATTTGGAAAGTGGAGGAATCAGCTCATGGGACCATTTTTATTGGCGGGACACAATTTGGAAAAATGGGGTCTGAAACATTCCAAGAGTGTTTTGAGGCATCAAATGATGTTTTTTTTTTTGTAGAACTTTGTATCTTAGCTCCACAACTTTTCATGATATTCTACACAGAGAAATATTTTCAACAACATAAGAGTTGTGTCAAGCGGAGTCCGTATGAAAAGGTTATGCCACTCAGAAGTTGACCTTCCTGGTTTCACACCTATAATTCGGTAGAATGTCACGCTAGCCCCCATTATCCATGGAAAAGGGGATAGCCACGTGTTTGTGATGTAAAATACTCTAGAAGGGTCTATTTTGTAACTCTAGTTAAGAGTTTATATAGTCAAACTTAACCACTAGTAGGCTATTAGGTTGTGTTATAACTGGGCCATTAGGAGGAAGAGGCATTCCATTCTTTCGAGAGAATTTTGTTCCATAGGTGAGTAAAGATAGATAGAGAGATAGGAGGTAGAGAACACAGAGAGGATCTATGCATTTTAGTAGCCAATGGGCCACAAACATTACTTCTTTGTATCTATAGCCATATTTCTAGATAGAGAAAGTGAGCGAAGCGACTTCACCTTCCAGCTGGGTTTTCTCCCAAAAGGGTTTCCCAGAGAGCATATCTTTTGTCTTATGTGAGTGTGATCTTGTTTTATTCGTTCTCTACTTTTCTGCATAATTTATATTCACATGTATGCACTAATCATAGGAAAATCTAGAGATCTAGAAATTAAATATAATGGCAATAGTGTAGAATCTCATATTTTTCTAATATAATATTATCAGATTTGTTGTGACGAATTGTCTAGTGGAATATCCATGGTAGTTTACAAATCATAAATGCCACTATATATACCAGATGCAAGGGTTACTTCTAATAAAAAGTTTTTGGTTTAAATGTTAGTATTTTATTTGTACAACAACTTCCAAAGTTATTTCCATTTAATTTATTTGTTTTATTGCTTAACTCTAGTGAGGTTACAACAATGTTAAACTAAACCTATCCCCTACCCCACCCGAGTCACTGTCACAAGGTTGGGAAACTTCGAGAGGGTTTATGATAACCCACCACCGAGAAATACATAACAGGCTTGGATGTTTGCTTGCAATCCCTGGCTAGAGAAATTACAAATTTATAGAGGCAGAAGAAGGATCTAGAATCCTGTATGAGATTTAGATGGAGATCTAGAAATTAATGGCGGTGTAGAAGGATCTAGAATCCTAGAGATCTAGAAACTAATGATGGTGTAGAAGGATCTAGAATCCTGCATGTGATTCATGAATTTGGTTTCACACTTAACACTCTCTCCAAAAAATGGGAGGAGGGGGGAATTTACTTGGACAATGGCCATTGGAAACAAGATTTCCTTGTAAAGACCTGAGCATAGAGGAATCAATCATGACACAATTATTTTAACAATAAATTATAGATATTCTACATAGGGTTATAAGAATTTTTCCCTAGAATAAGTGGAAGAGTTGGTCTTAGCAAAAAATCCATTGTAAGTCGTGTCAAGTTAAAGGGGCAGAAATTTTGGAATACTATAATGAAATTCCTCATTTTTCAACTTGGAAAAGAAATATGATAGCTGGTTAGACCACATAAACCAAGAATGCTACAACGAAAGAATGAGGTGGCATTTCTCATTCAAGAACTTGGAACCTAATCTCTGCTTCTTACCAAAATTAAGTCGTGGGGTACCAAATCTCCTCAGGGAGGATAACAACAACATGGAAAGAAAATAAAATCACACTTGGATTAACATAAGAGCCGGCAAGGGCAATTCGAATGGCCATAACTGTCATAGTAAAGTCAAATGGAATCCAAACTAGAAAACCATGTGAAATGAAAAAGAGCAAGGGAAAAGACCCTATTTTCCAAAAGGAAACCCTAACAGCATAAGTGTCATTTGATTGTTCGAAACGATCACAACCATTCGCGATTTTACCCACCTACTCGACCACGTGAAAGCCATGTGTCAACGGTTGTCTAAACGAGTATGATGCAGCTTTGTGGTAAAGTTATGTGCCAGCATTAATATAATAGACCCACAACAGTCATCAACATAAGGGGATAATACGTGGAATATCCAAAGTTCAAAGCTTGGGGTGGGGTGATTCCTTAACCAAGTGAACATTCATAAGGAGGACATTGTTAGGGCCTACGTTAAACTGTATGCCAAGGAGGTGGAGCACCATGTTTACTTAAGCTATACATGGATGGAAGATGGTAGTATAATAAAACCACAATTACATATATATGATAAGTGCAATAGACCCACAAATATATACATATAACTCATGTGCCAGGGTAAGGCATAATTGCATCCACGATCATTTAATACATATGTAAATATGCTTGAGTCCCTAAGCTAGACGGATGAAAGAGATAAAAATATTTTGTGTTACATACTACAAACTCATAGATATATGCAATTAAGAGGAATAACCAATATTTATGTCCTACATATATAAATATGGTACCTAGTTAAATAGTAAGAAGCCATATCGAAACGTAACTAAGTTTTCACATTAGGTACTCATCATTATTATATGTAACCATAAAAAAGTTATGATGGTAGAGACATTGAATTTGAGGCCAAATGATAGCAATGTTGTCGCCACCAGCACTGTTTACAACACCAATTTTTGTGACACCTCAGCTAGCCCTTATAATGCTCTCACTAGAAGAAATCATGAAAACACTAAAAGGGTCGTCGATAGCTAATAGTTAGGAAGAAAAACCTCATTATGAGTAAAGAAACCTAGAAGCATATAAGGGATAATATCATAGAAAACCTCATGAGGATATATGTAGGGAGCTACAAAATATTAAGTTCTTAGAGTTTTCAGTAGGGTGGGTGATATAGCTGGATAATGGTGGCCACTTGCCTATTCCACTTGGACCCCACACTATTGTTTATTTTTGGTTTCCTTAATAGTAGCACAACTTAATATTTTTGGGAGTTTTCATGGTTCTAAACTTCCGAAGGAGTTTTGAGGGACTAAAAGATGCTTTTAGAGAAAACAGAGAGACTTGAAAAGTGCCTCAATAAATAAGAGTTTCTTTTTGGCCTTTTCTTTGAGATATTTGAAACTAGGTGTTATGATAGCCAAACAGATATCATACTCCAAAGTTACAAACCTGTGAAGTTGACATTCCAACTTACCCCAACGGGACCCACAAGCTTTTGGCACTTCATCTCCTAGGATTAGGTTTTTGGATGTTTAGGGTTTCTCATTGTTTTTCAATGATTAAAAGCCACTCAGCCTCATTGTAACATAGTTAAGAGACATGTAGCTACCACATCTCTTCTCATAGATAAGATACCATCACCCGAGCTAGTTTATTTCCATTATGCATGTAAGCATATTTCAGTTCTTTGATATTAATGAAATGAAGTTTTATTTCTGCTGCATCTTGGTTTTTATGTTTCTATATGTATTTTTTTGCATTCTTGTATAACTCTGGACCAGTGGTATCAGAGCAGTCTTCTATTTCTCAATTTTTCTTTGCATGTCCCCAACGAGCTCAGGGTGTAAGGAGTTAGGGCTCGAAATGGTTGAACCTTTGCAAGACCAACCTCACAAACCCCGACAACCTCCTATGGTGGAACAAAATAAGGAAAAGGGAGTAGGATATCCTTTCAAAATATTTCTTAAGGCAACCCTCGAGTGACAAAGGAACGTGATGATGGATAACTTTTCCTAGATCCTTCGGTAGCTACCCACAGGGAATACATCTTCATCCAAAAGCCACTCTAGAGGCACCACTCCCTTTAAGGTTCAAGTCAGCTTTAACATTCCCATTTTTTAAGGCTAGGTAGATGTAGACACCATAGAGAGATGACTAAATCTATTGGAAGGATAGTTTTAGGTTCATGACTTTTCCAATCGGGAAAATATTACTTTCACTCCTCAAAGTCACCCCCCATGTCAAGGATTGTTGGGAAACGTACAATGAATAGAAGGAGAATATGGAATTCTCATTGTTTTTAGCTACGCCCACTTGGAATTCTTTCTGAGACGCCATTAAGGAACAATATTACCCTATTGGGTGCTATGAAGATAAATACATAAAGTGGACCATGCTACGGCAGGGAAGGGACCAAGACGTGACACAGTTCACAAATAGTTTTCATACCCTTCATACGAAGTTGGGTATCAAAATGGAATTTGATACTCAAGTACCATGGTTGTCTACATAAGTACATCCATGACGAGATGTATTTCGTATACATCTCCTCGCTTAGCGTTTCCTATCGATACACTATCAAGATCGAGTAGAAATTTAAACAAAAGAAGCGAGACTTTGGATTTCTGAATCCAAAGCAAAGGAAAGGCACTCCCAAACTGCAAAACAAAGGAAAAATCCTAGGTGGGGTGACCTAGGACAACTTGTTGAAGCTGAAAACAAATAACAACACCAGAAAGACAAATAAGGACACAAGGGAATTATGTGAGTTCAAAAAGAGCCCCACTCACAACACAAGTGAGTATCGAACCAAGCAGTCATTGGTGTCTGTACTGAAAACTTCCAAATCAGATGCATGCTATGAATCTGACCGAGAACCCAACAACGTGAAAAGCAAAGGGAAGTAGAGTATTGATTTATATCCCAGTGCCATTATTGCCACCACCAAGCTCTAGAAGACTAATCCCAAATATCTAGAGGAGGGGGAGTGACTCTTCCACTCACAAATGTGGGTGAAGGGTTATCCACCAAATTTCATTGTTGATAGCAAAAGCAAAAAGAACCTCATTTCAAAAGCTATCGTGAAGCAGTTGGGCCTACCGATGACACCATACCCATAGTTTTACACCATCGGGTGGATTCAGCAAGGACATGATCTCTGCGTCAGCTAGTAGTGTCGCCTTCCCTACATCATCAAGCTCTTTGTAGATGAGGTATTGTGTGATGTTGCTCCTCTTGAATTTTGTGATGTATTATTAGGTCAACCAAACTTGTGGAAGCATCGTGTTATGTATGATTCTAAGCCTCAAACTATTATTATTTATTTGGGAAACAAGTTGTTTATGATATCGGAGGTAGCAGTGCCTACTGCCATCTCTTTGATCTTTGTGAAGCAATGCAATAAGATAATTTTCTAGACAGACAAATTTCTCTTCCTTATGATTTGTCCTCATGGAAAGAAGAAGGTTGTGGCCACATCTGTGACCTCCAGACAGGGCTCCTGCGCAAGAAAACAATAGATATACAAGGACATGGAGTAGTACTTAGATATATTCACCTCACCCACAAGGGTACCCCTACACTGACAGGTAAAGCACTCCATCGATCTGACCTCAGGCAAGTGGCTACCCAACGGGTCGATCTATCATTGCTTTTTTCTAGAGAATGATGAAATCAAGAGGCAGATTCAGGAGTTGTTGCAAAAAGGGAACAGCAGGCTAGGTTCATCCCCATGTGGGAGCCCAATCGTGTTGGTACAGAAGAAGGACAGGACCTCAAGACTCTGTATTGATTATCTATCCAAAATAGGTATTCAATCCCACATCTTTATGACCTTATGGACCAGCTCAAGGAGGCCAAATAGATTAGAAACTTTGAATTCAAGTCTGGTTATCTCCAGGTACCAATCAAACCCTTCGATGTGTGGAAGGCTACCTTAAAATCCAAGGAGGGAATTTTCAAATGGATGGTCATGTGTTTCTGATTGAAAAATGACCCTGCAACCTTCATGAGGCTCATGTATGACATCTTGCGACCCTTCAAAACTCATTCACGGTAGTCTATTTATAGGAAATCCTCATCTTCAACTAGAGTTGGGAAGAATGCCTCCACCATATTCAACAGGTCCTCCAAACCCTACAACAACATAAATAGTGTTCTAATATGGAGAAATTCACTTTTCATATAAACTAAGTTCAATATCTAGGGTACATAATTGATGAGTCTCATGTGCATGTCGACCCAAGAAAGATAGAAGTTATTTGTGATTGGCCAACTCCAAACACTCTAATATAGCTTTGCAGTTCTCATGGTCTTGCCAATTTCTACCACAGGTTCATGTTGGGGTTATGTCATATCACTTGGCCTTTGAGTCAAGTCACCAAGGGTGGAGCGAAAGGAAATTTCTTTTGGTCTGAATCCAAACAGAAGGATTTTGCTGAGTTGAAGCATTGTCTCTCCTCTACACCAGTGCTTACATTACTAGACTTTCAGTAACCATTTGAGATTGAGATGGAGGCCTGTGACTATGCTATTGGTGCAATTCTTATTCAAGAGGGGCGTCAAGTGGCAGATCACATTTAGACACTTTTAAACGCATTCTGAAAGTATCTTGCCTATGAAAAAGAGATGTATTCCATTGTGCGAACCTTGTTAGAAAATTATATATTATAAAGCAAAGGAACACATAAAATATTGCAAAAATATGAACATAGAAAATGCGTAAGACAAGAAAGACACAGATATATGTGGTTCACCCAATTTGGGCTACGTTCATGGAGAAACAACCAATCCTTCCTTTTATACTATATAGAAAAATGAAGAGATACAACCCACAACAAATTCTATATAATTACCTCTTCTCTTTCACACAATCTCCTCTCTCTTTCTCTCTAAGAATCTAGGTCTACATATTTGCAATACAATTCCCTCATATATAGCAAGGTGTTGCCTTCTAGGGAGGAAACCCCTAAATTAAACATAACTTCTACCATCATATTTCTTCCTAATGAATGGGCTAGATTGACTACAAAATTACAACATTTTACATGGCAATTTTACATCTATTTTTAGCTTTGGGGGTGTTTCCCCTGATCCTCTACCCTCCTTGAACCCCTTGGCAACACACATTTACGAGCAGTGTTTCCGCCACATTAAAAACTAGGGTCTAATGCGACAATACCTCTGAATAAAGAACATAATTAGGCTCCACACCCGACAGGTCTGCTAACAGTGGAAGCATTACATTCTAGGGAAGGAAACAATCGTCCACACAGACCATAATCCTTGCAGTTCATACACAGACAAGGAAGATTACAAGACGGTCGCCATTAGAAACAGTTCATATATGTAAAACAATTACATTTGAACATTAATTAAAAGAGGGGAAACACCAATAATGTTGAAGTCTGCCTCAACCAACCATTGGTCACAACACTGACCAGTGCGCTATACTTTTGTGGACACCATACTTCACAGTGGATGATCTACAATTCATTAACACATACCGGATGCTCCTCGAAGGCAAGAAAGTTCTTGATTTTCACCTCTAGGGTGCATTGTTATGCCACTTGGGACACCTTTATGTTCCTTGAAGTGAGTGTTCCAAGATGATTTGTGAGGCGCACTATAGTCGAGTCACTGAGAATTTTAGAGTAGAGAAACTAGTGTCAATGTTGCAAAAATATTCTTATTGGTTTGGCCTTCAACAAGATGTTGGGAAGTACATCAGATCCTACACTGCCCATGTTAATTTCAAACTGACCATTAAGAAGCAAGGTGTATATACTCCTCTTCCTACTCCTATTCGACCTTGGGAATCCATATCCATTGATTACATGTTGGGCCTTCCTTCTACCAAGCATGACAATGACTACATTAGATTCTCTAAGATGGCCATTCTGGCGGCCTACAAGAAAAGTGTCACAACAAAATCCACTGCTAAGCTATTCTTTGAACGAGTGTGGGTAGACTTTGGGATTCCATGGTCAATTATCTCAAATTGGGATAGCATGTTCCTGAGTGCGTTTTGGAAAAGTGTTTGGTCGATGTTGGATACCAACCTCACTAAGTCCATGACTTTCCACCCCCAAACTGATGCGAAATAGAGGTCGTCAGCAAGATTATCATGTAGATTCTACACATGTAAAACTCTAAGAATCCACTCATAAGGTATCAAAGCATCCCCTAAGCCCAACATTGTTACAACATATCTCTCCATATCCCAACTAACTACAACCCCTTTGAGGTGTGATTGGGATTCCAACTACTACGTCCCATTAATGTGGCCATACTATTTGCAGCTACTCAGGAAGATTCAGCTAATGTCCAAGGCGAAGATGATAGGGAAAACAAATTTTTTAAGAACATTTAGAACATCCACCAAAAGGTCCATGACATATTGGACACAATGAATTCTATGTACAACTACGTCATGATAAGCATCGGGTGCCACACGAGTTCTAGGTGGGAGACAAAACTTGGTTACATATGTAGTAGGATCCTCTCACTGGGGCCCACCGCAAGCTTCTACCGCTCCTATATGGGACATACGCAATAAATAAGTTTGTGGGAGACAATGATTTTGAGTTCAACATTCCCCATTCCTTGGCCTGCACCCAGTGTTCAATGTGGGTTGCCTTCAACTATACTTTCCATCATTACTAGACACATCAAACATTGTAGAACATCTCACACCAATAGAGAAAAACCCAGACTGCATGGAACATGCCACAATTGATCAGATCATGGAAACATATATCAAGAACACTCATCAACAGAAGATCCAACTATATCAGGTGTTGGCCGCTTTAATTGTTTCCACAATTCAAGCGCCACATAAATTGTCAACCCGAGGAGGTCTTTTTATTTCAAAGGTAGTCTCGCACTGGATATGCTCGATTTCAAAAGCAGAAGCAATGTTGTATTAAAAGAAAGAACACACAGTTATTAATCTCACCAATCTACTGGTTCACACTCTATTTAATGAAAGCTGAAGTCAATTAAGTTATACGGAGATAATCCCTCTATTGCAGTTACAATTCAAATAAAGGAAAATCAATCTGCAAGGAAAGAAATCAATCAACCACAGCAGGAACAGGACCCTATTCCTTAGTGAGGAACTTCAGCACCTGATGCCTGACACCTAATCACACTATAAACTTAAGAGATCAAGACCATATTCCTGTGAGCAGGAACCTTCAGCACTTGTTCTCTTGTTTCTACTCACACTGCAGATAAAGGAAAGCAATTAATGG
>APFE030742235.1:0-20551 GCA_000404065.3 Pinus taeda | reverse complement strand
TGCGGTCCACCTCCAACCGAGAATGGGAAATTCGGAATTAAAACACAAGGTATCCAAAATATAAGCGCTGTAGTAGAATGGAGGGATTATCCTTTCACTAACTCTGGTCTTATTCCTATATTCTCTGACAGCAAGGGCAAGCTTATCCGAAAGGATAGTGGCCCAATCCATAATCCAACTGTTGATTGTCGCCTCCATGAGGGGAACCATTTCGATAGTAAAAATGGTGGAATCATGCAGACCCCATAATCTACACATCATTATAGCGGCATAGCAATATGGTGAACACAAGGAGTCGATTGAGTACTTACCGGAGGATTCATGCTTGTGCTTAGCTGGATTTTGCCTCCAATCTTTGATAGGTTCAGACTCAATTTCATTCTCACTTGCGAACTTCTCCAGGAATGCGCTATTGTAAACCTTCTCTGGCATAGGCAAATGATTACATTTGCCCTCAAATCCTCTGGCTTGAAGGACCCAAAAATTCCTTCCATCGTTTGCCGACGAAAGTTCTGTCTGTGATAGGAAATTTCTTCTAATTGGCCCATTTGATAACATCGGTGTATGGAAGCATTTTGCTTCTGCCGCTATCCGCTATGTAGGAAGGAGTCGCCAAGTCCTTAGAGTGCACTCTGATTTTTTGGTAAGAATCTGCGGTAGCTTCTTCTACACCTGCTCAGGCTTCTCGGCTTCTAGCAAATCATAAGTTCCTTGCCAAGTTGTTCTGGCAAGTCCCGCGCACGTTGTATCTGATACCAAACCTTTCTTACTGTTTACTATTAGTTGTGGCGTGGCTGGTGATTCAATAACGCCTGCAACCTTCTTCTGCTTTTTACCCATTATGCTTGAATTGCTTGGTAAATCTGTAATCTGCACAGAAAGGTGGTTTTGGTGTAATACTGAGATAATAATGAAACTCGCAACTAAGAGTAAAATAGAAAGAAGAACGTCGATATACTTTGCCTTTATTAAAACAGCACGGATATGATCTATAGGCAGATCTGAAAGGATGGATTCATTAAGGGACCGTATAGGACCTACCACCTTATAAATGCTCATTAGTGCAATATTTGCCTAAAGATCTTTTAAATCATGCAATGGGCGTACTGGCGGCCGAGCGGGAATGATTATGCCTTAATTGTCATTAACTCGAGCTTTCCAATCACTCTAATGGCTTTTCGTTGAGAACTGTGCCTTATCTTATCGGATCAGGCAGGGGCGCGAGGATAGTTTTAACAATGTTTCGAATGCTGCCGATCGCCGATCGCCGATATCGGATCGGGGAAAGGGCCTATGCGCATTAAGGATTCAACGGGTGAAACCACCGATCGCCGATCGCCGATATCGGATCAGGGAAAGGGTTATGAACAAAGCTTGTGATACGAAGGGGACTGCCGATTGCCGATATCGCCGATAGCTTTATCGAGTCGGGGCTTTGCCGATGGGCGCGATAGTGATGCACAAGGGAATGTCGATTGCCGATATCGCCGATATATTTATTGGGTCGGGGCTTTGCCGATGGGCGTGATAGTGATGCACAAGGGAATACCGATTGCCGATATCGCCGATAGCTTTAACGGGTCGGGGGGAGCCTTTTGATTGCTTGGTGCATCCTTTATGTTATTGCGATATGCGATCTTGCGATCGCTTTATCGCAATAAACACATATTTGCTTTATTTCCAATGTTTAAAGGGATATTGCTTTTGAGGGGAAGTTTATAAAGCGCTCCTTGGATTTGTTGAATTTTTACAAAGTAAGGGTTATTGACATCAATTTTATTTTGAAAGGGACCCATTTCATATTTTAATGGTTTTGTGAATAATAATAAATCTGAAATGGGGGGTTGTTTTGCAAGGCACAACACATTCATGGACAGAGCTTGGGAGAAGTCATGGGCTAGGAGATAGCGCTCAGTGTCTGTGCATTATGAAGTTCCAGTTGGGAGGGAGAGAGCTTGATCACTAAGAGTCCGCAAAGTGCAGGTCAAGCTTGAGTGAGGAAAGTTTGAGCATAGTCGTCACTGAGGAGAAAATTTTTACAGTGGACACTGGGAGATAAAATTGCGTAGTTCAAGTCAGCAGTGGCTAGTGCAAGTAAGGCCAAGGGAAGTGAGTTTATGCAGTTTTTAGAGGCAAGGAGGATTGGGTAGCAGATATTCCAAGAATCCAAAACTTCACAGTTCTTGAGGACAGTGAGCTTTGGCTGAGGGAGAAAACTAGGGGATAGCTTTTCATAGCTATGGAGGTGAAGGAAGGTTGGTCTCTTTGCACATTGCAAGATTCCAATAGGCAAGGGAATTGCTTAGCAACTGAAAGTGAAAATTGTGCAGTTCAAGACGGACTGAAAGGAACTGTTGTGCAAGTCTGGGAGTCAAGAAAGGTTGTTGAACTCTGGAATTGCATAGTAGAACTACCCTGGACGACAATGATTGTGTATCGCACAGTTCCAACCAGGAAGGTCACATCATTGAGGGATAAGACTATGCAATGTGTAGCTTAGTCAAGCCCCATAGAAGCTGAGTTGCACAGTTGAGAAGAATTTTGAAAATGGTTGTGTGAGGGAAAAGATGGGCTTGTGATGGAATCAGACTGTCATCACACACATATCATACTTCAATGACATGAAAACCATATACCACCTGAACAATAAGAAAAGCATTACCCTCTAAGTGACTGTCTCACAACAAGAAATGAGAAGTGTGTCACTTGAGATAGACCTTAGGACAACTGTGTTAACACTTGTGTGACAATTCTCAAGACTTTGTGTATGAGTGTGATATGTGTTTACATGGCTAGGAAAACTTGTATACACAAAGATCAACCTTCGAAACCACAAGGAAAGGTTCACAAACATGGCATACAAACCAAACATGACAAAGGATGAAAATTGATCCAACAAGTGAAAGGGAGCAAGACACTTAGAGGAAACACATGAAATAACTTTGAGTTCTTGCAACCAATGAATGTAAGTGAAGACATAATTATATGACAATGATAAGTAGTCCTTCGTGCTACACTAAGAGGCGTATTTCATAAATATGTATTTTGCTTTCCATACATACCCTCCAAATTGTTATGCATCAAATGGAGTCTTCATGTGGTCCTGATCTTGTATTATATCTCAGGTTCCTTGGTCTTCTTATATGATAATTGTCTTTTTTACATAACTCCTTGAGTGTCATCTAGCATGTCCTCCTTCTTCATCACCTTATTCATCATCTTTCCATAGCCTGGTAAAATTCTTGTATCTGTAATCCACTCATGACAAAATGATATCAGTATGATAAATCTCTAGCCTAAGATGCTACACATGGGTTCATAAACTAGGTCAGGACTGAGTACAGGCCAGGGGAGAAGGCCTAGCGACTGGGAAATTATGGATTTCAAGCAACCTAGGGTCAAGCTTGATCACTGAGACTGCGTAGTGCGCAGCTCATGCGAGACTGAGGAAAATTTATGGATCGTCCTCACTGAGGGAAAGAATGGCATAGTGGCCATTGCAAGACACAATTACGCGATTTAAGTAGGTAGTGGTTGTTGCGGGATAAGGCTGTGGGAGGAAAAACTTGCGCAGTTTCAGGAGGTATGGTGGAATGGGCAGAAAAGATGCTTGAGGGACAAAACTATGCAGGTTTTGCAGACAACGGATTCTGGATGAAGGAAGAACACTGGAATAAGCATCTGTGTAGTTTTGGATGCTAAGGGAGACTAGGCTTCATGCACATTGCGCAGTTCCAATAGTAAAGGAAAAGTCTTGAGGGTTGAAAATCCAAAGTGCACAGTTCAAGAAAGCTAGATGAGGCTAGGTTGTTAGCAACGCTTCAAAATTTGGCTAAGTGTGGGATCAATGGAACCAATGCAAACAATGATATAACTTGACTACGATCACACACTTGAACACTTAGTGATACAACATAGACCATCCAGAAGATATGAAAACATACTATGCTTAACGAAACAACCTTTGTGACAACTTACAACATGTGTGGCTCCAATGATAGACTTTGTGAGGATAAATGCGACACTTGTGCAATAGTGCATGAAACTTTGGAAGTGAGTGTGAAACATGTCTATATGATGAGAACAACCAATTTTCACAAAGATTTCCCCTTGAAACAAAAAAAACTTCCCTTTGCATGAAAAGAAGTAATCTCGATGCTCGAAGATGACACATGTTATATAAAGATGAAAGCATGAACAACTCTTAAGATTTAGGAAGGGAGTCTGGAATCAAAAGCTTACCAATAAGTGACTAAGGAAACAACCGATCATAGGATCCATAGTAAGCTCCAAAATTTGAGTGTAGTCCAAAATTTTTGAGGGTGTTGCAGCCACAACAACAATACTCTATCTCATAGTAGTTTCAATATATATTTCCTGCAGGTATTCAATAGTTTCCACCTAACACAAGGAAGTAGACTTTTCTATTAAGTTGGTAAGCAGGGGAAGCAGTAGCATCTAAGGCACCTTACAAGAGAACATTGGAGTTGGTGGAGTTGAAGTTGGAATTGAAGGACATGCTTCACAATTGATACATTAGGTCACGTGTGTCACCTTGGATGCAAAAGTATTGTTTGTTAAGAAGAATGATGGTACTCTCAGGTTATGCATCGATTACATGAAGTTGAAAAAGGTAACGATCAAGAACAAGTATTTGTTGTTGATGATTGATGATTTGTTCAATCAGTTGATGGGAGAAACAATGTTATTGAAGATTGACCAATGATTAGGATATCATCAGGTACACATGAAGGAAGAGAACATTCACAAGGCTTCTTTCTGGACCAGGTATGGGCATTATGAGTTTTTTGTAGTGCCAATTTTTTTGACTAATGTTTTAGCTACTTTTATGTGCTTGATTAATAGTGTGTTGATTCCTTATTTGGACAAGTTTTTAATTCTATTCATTGGTTCCATCTTGATATATTCTAAAAATGAGGAAGAGCATGGTGAGCATTTGGCAACAATGTTGAGATTGTTGAGAGAGCATCAATTGTATGCTAAGATTAGAAAATGTAGTTTATTTTAGATAGAGATACATTACTTGGGCCATGTGGTCTCCAGGAAGGTATAACAATGGATCCAAGGAAGATAAGGGCTATCATGGTGTGGCCAACTCCTAGAAATGTAGATGGAATAAGATCATTTACGGGGCTAGCAGACTATTATAGCAGGTTCATCAATAAATTCTCTCAAATTTCATATCTTATTATGTCATTGTAGAGGCAAGCTAAGAAATTTGAATGGAGAGAGGAATGTGTATCCAATTTTCAACAATTAAAGAATTTGTTGACAAATTCTCAAGTTTTAAATATTCGAGATCACAACAAAGAGTTTGTGGTATGTACACATGCTTGCAAGAGAGGACTTGGTGGAGTCCTTATGAAGGTAGGGCATGTAGTATTCTATGCATGAAAGAAACTAAATGAGCATTATATTCTTAGTAGGTTGTTCACCTTGATGATTGATAAAAGTGCATTGAGGTATCTATTTGACCAACCAAATCGGAATGTTAGACAAGCTAGATGTTTGGCCACGATCAGTAAGTTCTACTTTGTGATCAAGTAAATCAAGGGTAAAGAGGACAAGGTTATAGATGCTATTAGAGGGTAGCTAGAAGTAAATCATATAGAAACTATGTGTTCTTATGGGTCATATTTATAGGATTGGATCTTGCATGAAGGATAGCAAGATGTCATCTATAGGGAGCTTATGCACAGGTTACAACAACAAGTGAGAAGGATGTGGACTATCATCTCAAAGCATATGGTTTGGTAATATTTTGGGACAAGATATATGTACCAGATAATAGTGAGCTCAAGAAGCTTAGCATGAGGTAGTTACATGCTAAGTTGTATTCAGGATACCCAGAATATTAAAAGACGTTAATAGAAGTGAAGAAAGAAGTGGCAAATTTTGTGACTAGATGCTTGGATTTTCAACAACTAAAAGTAGAGTGTAAGAACCTAGGTGGACTACTACAACCGATTCTGATTCGAGTGTGGAAATGGGAAGTCATTTCCATGGACTTCATTATAGGTTTTCGAAGGACATCAAGACAACACAATTCTATTATGATTATGGTTGATAGGTTGACAAAGGTTGCACATTTCATTCTAGTGAAGTCTACATTTTCAGCGAAAGATGTAGCAAAGGTCTTCATCATATATGTATTAAGATTGCATGGTGTTTTGAAGAACATTGTGTCAATCAGAGATGCTAAGTTCACTTCTAGATTCTAGAAAGAGTTATTTGTTGGTTTGGGTACATAGTTGACCTTCAACACAACTTATCATCCACAAACAGATGAACAGGAAGAGAGGGCCAATAGGATATTGGAGGAGATGTTGAGGATTTATGTGATGCATCAACAGTGAAAGTGGGAAGAGTATCTTCCATTGGTTGAGTTCTCTTACAAGAATAGGTACCATTATTATTTGAGGATGAGTCTGTTTGAGGCATTGTATGGTTGGAGTTGTAATACTCTTGTCAGTTGGAGTGATCTAGTGAAAACGATGTTTATTGGACTCGACATGTTTGCAAAGATGGAATAGGAAATGCAGGTAATGGAGAAGAATATAAAGGAAACACAACACAAACATAAAATTTGTGCAGATTGGAACAAGTTTTTAAGGTGTTTCAGATTGGGGAATAGGTGTACTTGTGCATCAAGCACAAGAAGAGTTCCTTTAGGATTGGGTCATGTGCCAAGCTGGCACCTCAGTTTTGTCGACCCTTGAGGATTCTTGAATGGATTGGACTACTAGCCTATCGACTTGTGCTACCTGTGACAATGAAAGTACATGATGTTTGCCATGTGTCATGCTTAAGAAGTATGTTTATGATGTTGATAATGTGATTAACTCATTTGTATTGAAGGTGGAGCTAGAACAAGAATTATAGCCAGAAACTTAATGCATTTTGCAGAGAAATATGCTCATGCTCCGTAATCGAGAAATTGAGCAGGTTAAAGTGTTGTGGAAGCACTTTGGGCTTGATGAAGCTACATGGGATATGGTTTATTAGATGTGGGTTATGTATCATTCCTTATTCGCTGGTTGAGCGAATGTTTTTGGTATATGTTTTGGTGTGACTTTTTGGTGTATGTATATATTTATATAGATATAAATACCACCATGACCTATGTTATAAAGCTCCAATAAGCGATATGGGTGTCATGTTGTTATGGTTGTCATATTGATATGTTTCTCGTGTTGGTTTGCTTCTCAACAGGTTGATCATTGTAAATACTGCAATGAGCTAAGCTATAAAGCTCCATGGGCAGTATTTGTTGCTTATAGCAATCTTGATTTTTGTAGGTGTCGTTGAACACCGAGGATGGTGTTCCCCCAAGGGGGAGGGTTATGTTACATTCCTAGTCAAAAATCCATGTAATAAAGTTAATAAAGGAAAAATAGTAACATTGGTGATGGGACATGTATACCAAGCTAAATGTTGGGAAAAACATAGTGATGGGATTACTTGTGATTAATTAATGACTATGGAAATTTGGGAAGGCAATGATTAAGGATTTGGAAAGGAAAATCGACACTAATTGGCATTTTATCTATGAAAATAATGGAAAATTATTAGAAAATGAAGGTGAAAGGTAACAGATTGCATGTGAGGAGGAAAATGAAGGAAAATAATGGAAAACTGAAGAAAATATAGGCCTCATTAATAAAAAGGCTTATGAGGATCAGTTGTTAACCTTTATCGATTTAGTTTTGGAGATGTCTCCCTATTCTCTCTCTCTCATGCTCTTGGACACTTAGAGTTTTCTTGGAGTACTCTTGGAGGAGTGTGACATACTTGGGGTTTCAATAAAGAAGGCAAAGGAAAAGCAGGGAAGTGTAAGAGGACATTGAGATCAGTAGCTACAACGAGTTTTTCTTCTAGGTACCAAGTTGCATGCATGATTTCATTGCTAGTTTTTACATGCATGGAATATGCATGTGGTTATTTGGTTAGTATCTATCATTGACATCGAGGATTTCCTGGATTGACAATGTTTTTTCCTAGCCTTGTCATTTCCCGAATAGCCATGGTTTTGTGTGTTTTACTTTGTTTTTTACTTTTTTCTCATATTCCTATGGTTGTGGGTTGAGTTATTAGTTCCTGGAGCCCAAGTTGGACAAACACTCTGAAGCCCTATAACAAATTAGGTAGAGTTACTAGGCTTGGAACCTTTGTTGGAAAAACAATCTAGAGCCCTCGGTGGGTTGAGTTACTAGCCTTGGAGCCCAACAACAATTGTGGGTTGAGTTATTAGTCTTGGAAGAAAAATGCTCTAGAGCCTTGGACAACTTGGGTGGAGAACAATTTGGTGATGGTTAGTGATGCCTGATCGTGAGGTAGAATCACTGGTTGAGGGTTGAGGTGGTTTGGCCTCTAGAAGCCCTAGTTCAGTTTTGTTGGATTTGTTTCATGAGATCCTACACTAAGGCTTCGAATATTGCACGGGGGTGACTAGATGGAAGATATATTTTGTTCAGGATAGTCTATCATCAGGTGGTTCGTCAACATCCTAGACCTGGTTGCATTTTGCATATGTTAATAATAGATTCTTTTTTCTTGTATATGATGGGTAAATATACTTGTTTATATCTGGTTTTATGGTTGTTATATCCATGTTATTTATGTTGGTTATATGAGGGTTATGAGTATGTTTCATGATAGTGATGATGTATGGCTCTGATCATGTTTTTATTTTTAAATGAATGAAAAATTAATATATGAACTAATAGATGATAATGCAGCTAAGGTGATAAGGCATCAATGTTTCTTAGCGATTCTCACATAAGTATCGACCCGTATGCTCAAATCTGTTCTTATGACTTGTAGAATGCATATTTGTGACATTTTTGATGAAATTCCTATCATAGCTAGTAGAGGTCGACTGAAGTATTTGTATTAGTAAAATTCTTTCGATGTTACTTTTCACTTTTGGAAGTTTCATGAAGTTCTAGATAATGGTCTGAGTCTTGGCTCTAAAAAAGTGACACAAAATATTGGGTTCTTGGCTTTGAACTAGCTGAAAATATTCTCCATTCGATGGCATGCCCTTGTAGTGGGAGCGACTGGAATGTTCCACTCGCATGCATGCCCATGTCATGGGAGCAACTGAGGCTCTAGGTCAGTAAAATGCTAGGTTGTCTCACGGGTTGATCAACTCGCAGGGTTGGTTGGTTCTCAAGGGTTCTTAGCATGTGTAGAAAGTCAGATTAGTTGTGCTGAGTTCGTTGCACATCCTTAACTGTACATGGAGAGTTGAATCACATCATAGTAGTCTCTCGTCACATTTTTACCCCAGCAAAGTAGTTAAATTGGGTAAATGTGGGAGGAAGTGTTTACATCTGGTTTTCTTCTCTCTTCCCTCTTGGCTCCCTTGTCGCATCTGAGATGATTTATCTCTAGAGACAGGAATAATTATCTCCTAACTATTTAGTTTCCCCTAAAGTTATATTATGGCTTCCCCTAAACTTTTCATGTAATTTTATGGTTTCCCCTAACCTATATCATTTATAAACAATAATTCACACAAATTAAATATCGTTTAGATTTTACCGTCGACCCTAAGCATATACTTGGCCCCGCATTTTTACCAAATCACTTGCGATAAACAAAACATTTATAATTTTACTAAAAAATATTACATTATCATAACTTAGTATACAAATAAGTTTTATTAGTCCCTGCCTCCGGCATGGCAGGGACTATAGCGTTCGATACGGCGTTGATCGTCTATTAATTCATCAGTTGACCCCCTTTTTTTGGGTTACTTCAATTTTAACCAAAGTTTATTGGAAACAATTTTACATTATGAAAATTTTAACCAAACTTTTGGATTTAGCCTCTTATTGCAGGATTCACGTGCCCCAATGCTGTTTTTAGCCAGGGGAAGAGATTTTATCCTAAGTTTTTAAACTGGCAGGAGGGGAAGCGATTTTATCCTAAGTCTTTAAACTGGCAGTTGGGGCAGGTTACATATCTTACAAGCTTACACTTGTCGTCACTGCTGGCTGCTAGGGTTGTTTACAGGTGTCGAGATGGGTTTGTTCAGGCTACTCAGTTCGCTTGTTTGTTCAGAACATTCATTGAAATGATCTCAGAAACAAAGAAGGCTTTTGTTTGTTTAGAAAGGTAACCAGTGCCCTTCTCTAGCGTCGAGGTCGAAGTCATTTGGTCATTGAGCGTGAGGGTCTAGCCGCTCTGCAACCTCACAGGGTTTTCTCCAGAGCCATGAAGGTTACGCTCACGGAGCTTGTTCTGTGTGCAGGTACACTAATCCACTTGACTGTTGCTAATCCTATGAGGTTTAAATTTCTGTTCTTATTGTATTAATAGTTTTATATGAAATTCCTAACCAAATGTACCGACCGTGCAGGTGGCTCCTGCAGTTTTCAGATTTGAATCCACCAGCGAAAGTGGGCATGTGGTAGGCACTTCTTCAGGTAACCGTTGAAAGCTACGCTTTAGAAAACACCGGTCTTGAATCCTTCCTAGGGAGGATTATTTGTGGGTTTAACGACAAGATCTTGCTTTGGCAGACACAGTTGTGCACGACGACTCCAATGTCTCTCCACAGGTACGGTGATGTCATTGCAGCTTGTTTTCCAATGTTTTCAACAGGGGATTTCTCTCTAACCGTGTGCCTGTCTCTGCTGGCTGGTAGGCTTTTGCCCAAAACTCCTTTACTAGATGATTCGGGTTTCAGTTCAATGTTCACCATTATTTTTTGGTAACTTACCTTTAACTCTTGTGTTTCTTTATAAAGATACTCATAACTTTTGAAGATTATGCGGACTCCGACCATGGCTCTGAGACCATACTCTACAGGTAGTCTTGTTATTGTTGCAATATGGTCCTTTTGCTTTCACTGTAATTTTTTAATAAACTGAAAGGGTAGTATTTCCCCTTAGCCGCATTTAGGGAGTCGTAGAGAAGAGCGGGTATGCCCAGATAATTCCTCCCTTCACTTATTCTTTTCTCTAGTTATTTGTTCATTAAAATATACTCCCATAGTTTTTCTCTAACACTACTCAATGTTGATAGGTATGAATTCTCTTTCAGCTTTCGACAAATCGATTTTTCCTTTTCTAGAAGGTTCCTTCTCTAATTCTTCAATTTTTGTGTTTCCTTATATCGTTATGTGCTTGGCCTTGATCCATCGTGTTCGCTTGTCTCTGCGACTGGACTGCAGATTGTAAGTATCATTTTGTTTGTTGTGCTCGCTTCTCTCTGCTACTGAACTGTAGATTGTAAGTATCGTTTTGTTCATTGTGCTCGCTTCTCTCTGCGACTGGAGTGCAAATTGTAATTTTCATATTGTTTATTGCCTTTGACTAATATTTGTGTTCTTTACTTCAACCTAAATTGTGTATGCGGACGTAATAAAACACGTAGCCTGAAATCAACGCGTTGTTACTGATAGTTTTATGTGCGAGTTGCAGATTTCTCAAAATACGAGCGATGACGTCAAATGTGCTGGGCTTTCTCACTGAGAAGAACATACTAGTGACTGGATCCACCGGTTTCCTCGGAAAAGGTATTAAATATTTCAGACAATACTGTTATTCATATATATATATATATATTTGTACGATAATGAAGCTAATTGTTGTTCACTTGATGCAGTTTTCATTGAAAAAATATTACGTTCACAACCACGGATTAGTAGCATCTTTATTTTGCTTAGGGCGAATGATGCTGAGTCTGCCAAAATCCGATTCAAAACTGAGGTAAAAAATCTGAGTACTCTTCCTACTCATAAATTGGTCAATGCTATGTCTACGAATGATGTCGTTTCTTCACTATGAATGACAGGTTTTGAAACTGGAGCTTTTCAGAACTTTGAGAGAGCAACATGGAGACAGCTTCGAAAGCTTCATATTCCAGAAAGTTTTTCCTCTGGTTGGAGACATTGCAACGGATCATAATCTTGGAATTTACACCGAGAGCAGCAGAGAACACCTCCGGGACAATCTGGATGCCATTGTACATATTGCAGCCAGCACCGTGTTTGATGAAAGGTTTGTTTATATTCGCTTTTTTCAAGATGATTCCTCGTTGTTATAGGAAAGTATTTATATTTCAATGTAAAGCCTAATACCTTTTCGCACCACGTAGATATGATACTTCTCTCAATGTCAACACAAAGGGAGCTAAGAATATTGTGGAATTCGCGAAACGGTGCTGTAAGGTTCAAATTCTCGTGCACGTCTCTTCTGGTAAGGGGATAGATTCTCATCTTATCCATCAGATAAAAAGGTTTAACGAAGAAAATGGATTTCTTAAACAATAACAAATTTACTAAATTGTGAAGCATATTAGATTTAAAATTAATGAAAAAATTAATTATTAAATTTGGATAGCCCACCGTGTGTGGCCGTCTACAACCTTGCTATAAAGTAATTTGTAAAACATTAAATTCAAAGTTCAAATTCGTGTTAGAAAAAAAAAATTATTAAATTTGAAATGATAATATTAAAATAAAAAAATAATTCAATTTAAAAAAATTTATCTTATTTTTATTTATTTTATTTTCACTTGTATATAATATGTTATTTTTCTTTAAATTTAAAATTATATTAAAAATTGAATTATTTTAAATTAATTGAACTTTGCTTATTTAATATTTTATAGATATGGTATATTTCAAGAAGCTTTCATAATTTCTATTCTTTAAAATATAAGAAAATATAAATGATTTATATTTAATAATACCAGCATATTTTTAATTTTCTATAGAAATTAGATTTTTTAAACTATTTAAACTTTCACTTTTTTGTTTTGTTTTACAAATCCTTAACTTTACACATGAAAGATAATTATTTCAATAGCTATGATTATTTATCAGAAAAATTATAAATGATCTATATTTAATAATATGAAAATATTTTTAATCTTCTATAGAAATTAGATTTTTCAAACCATTTAAACCTTCACTTTTTTTGGTTTTTTGGTTTTACAAATTCTTAAATTTACACATGCAACATAATTATTTCAATAGCTATGACCATTTATCAAATATTTGGATGCAATTATAAAAAATTATTAACATTTTAAAAAATCCAAATAAGTGTTGTTTAATTTGATTTCTATGTGGTTTATTTTCATTCTCCGTCGCTCTATGCTACTGTGATGTGTGTGTTACTGTGCTCTTGCTATGCAAGACAATTGTGATGTATCTATGCATTTCTGGTCTCAGGTCAGCCTAAGGAACAACGTTGTTAATGTCGAGGGGATTCCCAATCACGACCACTCTGCACTTGTTTAAGATTCGTTCGCATTTCTTTACCCGAAATGATTTCTTTTGTTAGTTTGTTATTTAGATTTCTCAAGGTTTTAGGGATGGATCTACTTATACTAATAGATTTGGAACAAAAAAAAAAAAAAATGTAGCTAGCGTAATATGTAGGCGGCCTTTCTTCAACACACTCAAATGCACGCCATGATACTGGTTGTTTATTTTAATTATTTTTCTTAGCAACGATACGAAAGTGCATAAAATTGTGTCGTGCAAACCCCGACAGGGACTACCGCCACGGCAGTGGCTCTCTTGTTTATATATAGATATCTATATATAAATAATATATAATAATATATATATAGATATATATTCATATATATATAGAGGTAAGTAAATAAATTAACAATAATAAAATAAAAATCAAATCAAAATAAATAAATAATAACAAATATTAAATAAAATAATACTATTTAAATAAAAATAAATATATTATATTAATTAAATTTAATCCAAATAATAATAATAATAAATTAAATATAATATATCTAAACAATATTAATAATAATAATAATTAAATAAAATAATCCAATAATAATAATAAATAATAATAATAAATTAATTATATATTATAATATTATATATAAATAATAATAATATATATAATATATATATATAATATATATGGGTAGTAAATAAATAAACAATAAGTAAATAAAGTAAATTCAAGATAAAAAAATAATATTTAAAATTAATACTTATTTAAATAAATAGATAAAATCATTATAATTAAATTAATCATTTATAAAGCGGACACATAAAAGACATAAAAAAAAATCAATAACTATTAATAAAGCTCTGAAATCTCACGCTCTCTCTTCTCTAAGACAAATCTCATTGCCCTGATGATGGACTCACTAAGCTAGTTTGAAACCTTGGTTTCAAAACTGTTCACAGGTTTTTCCACAAAATTTAAAAAATATCCTTATTTAGCTAAATAACTTGATAATAGTTTTTAAAAAGAAAAATGAATTTTCCTATTAAAGTTTTCAAGTGCTCTGAAATAACTCATTTCCTCGCATCATAAAAGACAACTCTCAAAGAATGGAAAACAATTTCAAATTTTATTGCAAAAAGCTAATTTTAATATTATCTTATATTTCTTAATAATATTATTTTATATTTTTTAATAACATTAATTTTTATCTCATACTTAAAACCAATATTATCATAATTTAAACATTATTTTTATATTTATATATGAATGCTTCCTCAATAATTCAAAATTTAAAAATACACTACAATATTTAAACTTCGTTTCATAAATCTTGTGGACCTTATCTTTTATTTTTTAATAATATTAATTTTTTATCGGATATATAAAACCAAATATTATCGTAAATTTAAACATTATTTTTATATTTTTTATATTATTTTTCTTTTAATAATCCAGAACTTAAAGATAAACTACAATATTTAAATTCCGTTCGATTCTTCTTGTGGACCTTTTACATATAGTCCTTTCATAAGTTACGTAATGAAACTTTTTATTGCCACGCTCAATTTTTTATGCGCATGTCAATCTTCGAATATTGGTAGGCTTGCTTATCGGCAACGATCAACTACACTGTTCGTTGGCACGGGTTGTCGAAGGAAAATGTCGAAGATTTTCCTCGTTACATCAAATCGTAATAACCTTTCCACTATGCACCACTCATATATATATCTAAGAGAAATATCCCGAGATTAGTTCATTTCAATTATAATTTCAATTTGCTGGGTTTGTATAATTGGAATGTTTTATAAAATTTTAAGAGTAAAATTGCATTGGGATTTCATTAAGAATTGTGTTTTATAAAATTTTATAGTAAAATTACATTGCGATTTCATTAAGAACTATAGCGTATAAAATAGGATGAAAATGAGAAAAAATACTATTTAATTAAATTATATAATTTATTATTATATATAAAATTATGACAAAATAATTTCACATATAAAATTAGAATTTTTTTTTTTAATTATTGGAAAAGTAATTATTTCATATCACTATCGTTTTCAATTTTAATGTCACTACTGGAGAAGATGTGATGTAAGACAATTCATAAACTACTATTGTTCAATGTTATTTTATAATATTAAACGAGATTAAGTATGAACGAAAGTTTGTAATTTTTATATCACCAGTGGAAAAGATATGATATAGGACAATTCATGAAACAAGTATTGTTGAATGTTATTTTATAATATTAAATGACGTTAACTATGAATGAAAGTTTGTAATGCGATAATTCATTATGAATGTTTAAAATTTGGATGAGATTTAGATTTTTTTAAATAAAATAAAAAAAATATAATAATAGATTAAATAAATAAACACTTTTATGTTTTTTTAGTTTTGATTAAATTATAAATATATGGTATAATATAAATACTCAAATATAAATATTATATTGAGAATTTTGGTTAATTAGTGGTACCAATGCATTTTATTACGTTGTGGCATTTTTTATTGTCAAGTTTATCCTCACAACATTGTTCAGATTCGTTGTTCCTCGCAGAATCTTGAAGAGGTGTCACATAATTCCATATCATGAATATGTGTCCCTCCCCCTCCATTTAACGCTGCACTTCCCTCTATTTAACGCCTCGGCCTCCATTTAATGTCATCAACGTTCCTTTGCACGGTAATGTGCACACACACACACACACACACACACACACACACACACACACACACAATATATATATATATATATATATATCTGTGTGTGTAATGAGAACGGGTCATTGTGCTTTCAACATCAAAGCTAGGTCACTCAGTGTTGGGTTACCTTCCATTATGTGTTAGACATCCTTAATCAATCGGTGTTTTCTTGAGATTTTGTGTTACCAAATATGGATAAAGTTTTCCAAAACCAGCAAGCCCCTGGTTTAGCACACCAAGATTATGGAAAAATGAAGACAAAAACAAAAATGGGGTAGTATGGGTTATGAAATCCGAATGACTAAGACCATAGCAAAGATATGGCTCGACACTTACAAAACTGTCGAGCAAGCTTCTCATGAGTATGGCGTCACCATGTATTGCCTGAGAGGCCTCAATGTTGGATTTAACTTCCCTGTTTCTGTGAGGATGTTCTTTTTCCCATAAAGAAATTCAACTCTTCGCTGCTAGATATGCCTAGGTATATAATATTTATCTTAGGGTTTATATACCCCGGGTTTATAATATTAGTCCCTTTTGTTTAATATTATTCCCTTGGGTTTATAGGCCCATGGGTTTTTAGTATGAACCCCTTGAGTTTATAATATGAATCCCTTGGGTTTATTCATCCAAGGATTCAAATTCCTAGGGTATAATATCATTTAAAGAATTTATAATATTAATCATTGAGCTTAATATAAATCTCTTGCATTTATAATCATGGTCAACCATCATGAACCATCGTCAAGCATGGTCAATTTTGGTCAACCATAGTCCAACGCTGCATTGTGACAAAGGTTGACTAAATCAAGGTAAATTTAATGTGTAGTTAAAGTAAAATATATTTTGTGAGAATAATTTTCACATTTTCTGAAAATAATTCTCACAAATATTGTCTCAATATGAAAATCAATAATGGTCACCATGGAAAACCATGATCCAGTGTCGTATTGTGACAAACATTGTTTCAATACATAAATCAACCATGATCAACTGTGTTCACTTTAGAATTTATAATATTGATCATAGAGTTTATATACCTTGGTTTATCTTGGACACCTAATCCTAAATGGGTTAGTGTGGAAGTCGAATGGACAAAAGCAGTCCAAGAGACCTTGGGATGTGAATCCCAACGGTCACCACATGTACTATAAATGTATATCAAATTGTTAATAAAATTGAATTGCATGCTTTATATTTTACATCTTTCTCGCTCCCCATGTGTGTTTAACATGGTATCAGAGCAGGCCATCTCCTGCCCTGCATAATTAATTTGAGCCACTTGTTTTTGTGGTCTCTATATGTCAGTTCTGCGTTACCTGACCTCTGCCGCACTGCACATCTGTTTCTCTGTTTTCCATATACCATTTAGAAAACCTTAGCCCTGCTCTTCTGCTGCGCTGTCATCCTGACCTAACATTGAAACGTTTGAGCGCTGTTCTGACCACCGCCTCTATCCTTCTAGCGCTGCTCCTGTAGCGGCTCTCTGCATACAAAACGTCCTCTGTCGTTCTCAACTAATCCGCTGCACTGCCTTTGTCCTGACATGGTGAACGTTTCGTGAGTCTCGATGGTCTGCTATGCGTATGGTGCGTTGTTGGTGCGTTGAACAACCTTGAAACGTTGTTGGTGAGCTGCTGAACGATGTTATGGTTTTGTCTTAGAACACATGAGATAATGTTACAAATATTTGAACGCTGCTAACTGAACACTGAACGCTGGAGGCCTATATTAATATTTGAAATGCTGCTAATGTTATAAATATTTGAACGCTGCTAACTGAATGCTGAACGTTGGAGGCCTGTATTAATATTTGAAACGTTGTTTTTTGATGCACTGAGTTATGTTAACGAGTTCGCCTGCCACGTCCAGTGGGCTAGAATTTGGAAGGAAATTTCATGTAGATTTTGCAGTAAATAACCATATGAAACTTATATATTGCCAGTAGCTTCCATAGAGGTAAATCAGGTTTAAAACTAATGAGTTTCGTTTGAAGAACCCCTATACTGACAGGAAAAATAGCATTCTCTGCAGTATATGCCGAACCGTCCTCTGTCAAAACCTTGACACCTTTGTCTGTATATTCGATTTCTTTAACTATCTTCCTGAGTTTGAGACGGTTGTCCGTTATAGTTCCGTTATGAGATTCAAGGAATTCTTGGGCTAACTTGTGAGCAATATATTCGTATCCTCGACTGTCGGCCACGAAATATTCATCATCCCCATAATATTCGAATGTTGCAAGAGGTTCCACATTCTTTAAGCTCTATTGATATGTCTAAGGTGAGGCTGTTGTTAAGCCCTTCATCAAGACAGACTTCTAAAGCAGTTCATCTTCTGAAAATTCAGATCGGGCATGGACCTTATTTTTACGAAGATTCCAAACAGAAAGGGTCCCATCACCACTTGTTCCAAGTAGCTGCATAGTATCAGGAACATCATAAACGCGTCGCTCTTCGGTGTTTGGCATTCACTATACAGATGCCTTGCAACTGGATGTAACTTCAACCTCCACCAGTTCTGCGCAAGACCTACCCCTGTGGTTATGGTAGGAGGCGATCAACATCCAGTTGAGTTCCATCTATATGATTTCCGACCAAACTCACTGACTTACAGAGTATATGACTGCAAGGTATGTGGATGTGAATTAAGTGGAATTATGTGTTATCATTGTGGTGATTGTGACACATATTTTCATATGTCCTGTGTAAGAATACTGCATCGGCAAAGTACGTCGACGTGAATTAAGTGGAATTATGTGTTATCATTGTGATGATTGTGACACATATTTTCATATGTCCTGTGTAAGAATACTGCATTAGCCCTATGTAATAGATGTGATAGATTCCATACAAGTTCGAGAATGTAATAGAAAGAAACAATAGATCCTGAGACTTATTAAATTGAAATTGAAAAGTAATTGTATTTCTTTCAGCCAGGTAAATACAACCTGTTGAAGCAGCTTTTCTTTTGGCAATATTTCATGCATACATTGGATATGAAGTGATTTCAAAAGGGCAAGGGCGCACATCAAAGTTTGGGTTTTCATACTTTCCAAGTACTGAATTGAGTGCGTTAAAGTAAAAGGTGCATGATTTGGTTCTATGAATTGAATGATGAGTATGAAAGTCTATACTCATGGATTGGAAATGAACTTTTGTATAAAGTTATGTTTTAAGATTTGTGATTTGAAAGCCCTATGAAATAGGAATAAGTTATGATGAAAGTATGTGAGTTAATCATGGAAGTATGGTGAAAGTTTGGGATGATGTGTATAATCTCATGTGAATATTGGCATGGTTTAGGAAGCATTTGAGTATTGTTTTTGCCTGAAGGTGAGTGGATCGAGATTGATAATATTGAATGATTTTGAACATATATTGGAAAGCTTCCGCAGGTTGAAATGGGAAAGTGTGAATTGGCTAGTGATTGAAGTTTTTGATTCGGTAAATGCTGGGATGCATTCTTCTATGTTCTAGATATTAATGATCGTGGGTATTGCAGGCCTAACCCTGCGTCACTTTTCCTCATTGTTTCACTATTTTCTGAGGATTAAAAATGGCTCCAATTAGTGCAATATTAAAGTTAGTGGACAATCTAATACTCTCTACTATGAATAATACAGTCAAAATCAGCAAGGATTTTCTCTCAGAAATTCAGATATGTCTACAAAATGCACAGGAAAAGATTGATTTTTTGCAGCTTGAATCACAGCTACAGCAAGAAGAGCTACATCAAAATAGACACCATTCTGAATCTGTTTTTGTTCAGAACATTGAGACAACCACCCATCAGCAGCATGTCAATAATGTTCCTGTTCATTCAAACAAAGTAGCAGTTGTACATGCAGATGCAGAAACTCAGTCTGCACTTCCCAAGCCCATCATCAGACCTTGGGAATAGCTTGTCCACAACAAGCACAGAACCGGTCTTGGATATGACAAAGACTTGTCCTTTCATATTCCAGACTATGCCAAACCCATTCAGTTTCAGAGTGCTGGATTCATTTATGACAGTTCACTTGCTCCTCATGACAGTTCACCTCCAGCTGTTCCAGACTCTGCTCCTCTTCCACAGCAACAACAACAACAACAGATCGTGAAATGCCAACACTGTGACAGAGTTGGCCATCTGAAAGATCACTGTTTTGATCTTCATCCATGTAAGCACTGTCATAAGACCAGTCATTCTTCAAACAGATGCTTCAAAAACAAATGTCCTGCAAGAACAAAGATTCATCTTGGATGGATTGCTTCTTAGCAATGGGCATCAACAGCCAAGAAGATATTCCAAACACATGTAGAACTTGTTCCAGAAAATTGAACAGTCTTGCAGTTGAGTTTTCTCCATCTTCTCACCTTGTATCTGACAGGGGGGGAAATGATGGTCATCTACAAGCTTCAAAGCCACATCAAGCAAGCCTGAGCCACAACCTGCCACACCAGTTTCACAGTTGTAGCCAGAGACACAGATGCCCGTGAACATGCCTTCAGTTGGCAATCTTGGACACTTCCTCTAGTAGAAGACTTCAACTTCTTGCCAGTTTTGGAAGAGTTCCGGAGACAAAATTGAGAACGCTTCCTCTAGCAGAAGAC
>APFE030742227.1:193858-248079 GCA_000404065.3 Pinus taeda | reverse complement strand
TGGTTCCAGAAGATCTCGTGCACAACATGAAGCCATGGAAGACCTTTACAGGGGTTCAGTACAGGATATTAAGGAGGGTTGCATGATTGCAGTGCTAGCAGATGGAGATCCCAATGGCTATCCATTTTGGGTTGCTAAAGTTATAAAAGTCTTTACAGAAAATGAGGATGTTACAAGTGTTGAAGTACATTGGTATGCCACAAATACACACCCATTCAATGGTGTGTATAAGCCAGAGATGGTAGTTGACAAAAAAAATGGTGGAAAAAGAAAAAGAAAGGGTAAAAATATAAATCGCCGCCACACAGACATATTACAATTGGAGGATGTTGACATACTTGTTTATGACTTCAATTTAACAAAGAGAGGAACTCTTCGCTTCAAGATGATAGAGATTCTGAAAAAGTTGTTACCAGAAGGAATAATGTTGACATGGGAGTCTGCTGAAAGCAGTCCTAGATCTAGAAGAATTTTGAAACCTGAAATGTTGCATGTGGACTCAAATGGGGCACTAGTTGACGAAAGAGAAGAATATGGAGCATCTTCATCAGCATCCGGTCACTCATCTGAAGATGTGAATTCTGATGGTGTGCAAGAAAATATGAGTTATTTTGAATAATTGTTTAAGACAGTTTATATAACTGATGTATGCATCGTATCTTGAAATAAAATTGATGATTTCCATATGGTGTTAAATGAGAAGTTGTGAGGTATTTTTATATTGTTGGATTATATGTCTTAATTATGGTAATTTTTATTGTTTAAAATATCTACAATGCAATATTAAATTAGAGATATAATGTATGTTTTATTTAATATACAAATAATGACTTTGGAATCATTTAGTGATGTAACTTGTTCATAATGTCATGGTTTTTTAATTTTATAGTTGAAAAAATTTCAATTTCTTTTGTATCTAGCATGTTGTGGTTGAAAACATGTTGAATTTATACTTAGGAAAGAAAAATGATATTCTACCAAAAACATTAATTTGTTTTTTTTCCTCATAAACAACTTTGTTTGGCACATAAAAATTTGGTTTTACTAGCATTTTTTAAAAAGTTTAAAAAGTGACCCAAAAAAAAAAAAATCATTGTTCCAGTATCATCAATTTCGTTTTGAAGCTATACTTTGCACGAAAATTTCGTAGTAAATTTCGTAGTCATTGCTATTTTTAAAACATGTTCAAAATTGACCCCTAAAAAATAAAATCATCGTTCCAGTATACACACTTTTCATTTTTAGCACTGTTTTTGATGTTTTTTTGGGGTTTTTTGGCCAGAGTTCCCATTTTGAGTTTATAGTTCCAATTTCGAAGTTTACATAGTTGTTATATTACATTGAGTTTAAAGAACCATTTATTTTTCTTTATGTAAATCTTATAGTGAATTCATTTTGCATAGTTGGTTTTGGGTTGTGTATGAAAATATTTCGATAACTATTTCTTGAGGTTGTTTCATTTATTTTGTGATTGAATTATTTATAAGTCTTCGAACTACTTCAAGGATTTACAAGTAAATATTTACTCTAATCCAACTACAATCCTTTCCCATTCTTATTAGATACTCTGCTCTTGACTGAGAGTGAACCTAACCATGTCTTAGTCAAGATATATTTCCATTTGGTTCAACTGCATTATAGTATAGGCTTAAATTTGCATTGATTTATTCTTTTTCCTCTTTCGTAGAGGCAACAACCTTGACAACCTGATTGAGCAAACTTGTGACGTAGGCAAGCTCCCTTTGTGGACAAAGGCAACCCGTTTAGCCCTAGAGTGGGTCTAGTCACAGCAAAGACAACACCAAAGAAAATTTCCTTAGAAAGTTGATGCCATGAAGGCTTACCTTCAAACCGTCGTTTGATGAAGTCCCTGTTGTGTTGCTCCAACTCTTGTTCTTCTAATTAGTTGTACCTAGAAACAACATACAAAGCGCAACCACAAACATAATAGAGTACGATAAAAACTATCTACTTAAAGAGATAAGGAGCTTCAAGCTATCATTACGTAATTCAACATAAGATATAGGAAATAAGATATTGATTTGTATTAATGTAAATTCAAGTAGAACTTACAACCAAGCCTTGATGTCGTAAGCTTCCTTGAAGGGTCCTGCCAGCATGCCTTCACAAGAATTCACTCATAGATGGTCTCCCATCAGACGAATAACTCTCTCTCCTAACTAAAAGGCTAATGCTAGAACATTCTTACAATCAAGCAAACTCCACTCAAATCCATTAGTCGAAGCTTAGAAGTGTAACAACCTCTTGGGCGGTCCTAGGGTTGGTTGTTGGACCATATGAGCTCACCTCTTTCCTTTGGGATGGTTGTTCCACCTTTTTGTCAAACTCTCAAAGGGATACGCTCTTTCTCCCATGTATTATGGAAGCTCCTCCTCCTATAAATACTTCCTCCATGACTAAGATCAGCTAGTTTTTTGGTAGCTTCAGAGTTCAAGAATTCAGCAGTAGAGATAGAGAGTGTTGCTAGAGTGTGGAAGTAGCCTCTTATGTAAACTTAACTTGGGATGGTTTTGAGTGGAGTTTTCTCGATTGTAAGAATGTTCTAGAATTAGCCTTTTGGGTAGGAGAGAGAGTTATTCGTCTGATGGGAGACAATCTATGAGTGAATGCTTGCAGAGTCATGTTGACAGGACCCTTCGAGGAGGCTTACGATGTCAAGGCTTGGTTGTAAGTTCTACTTTAATTTACATTAATACAAATCAATAACTTATTTGCTATATCTTATGTCGAATTGTGTAATGATAACTTAAAGCTCCTTGACTCTTTAAGTAGATAGTTTTTGTCGTACTCTATTATGTTCATGGTTGCGCTTTGTATGTTGTTTTTAGGTACAAGTGATTAGAAGAACGAGAGTTGGAGCAACACAACGGGGACTTCATCGAAAGATGGTTTGAAGGTAAGCCTTCATGGCATCAACTTTCTAAGGAAATTTTCCTTGTTATTGTCTTTGCTGTGACTAGACCCACTCTAGGGCTAGAGGGGTTGCCTCTATCTATAGAGCGAACTGGCCTGCGTTAAAAGTTGGCGACCATACTGGGGAACTTTGTTTTTTGTCTCATGATTTAAGTTTGTTTTACTTATTTACTATCTCCTTAACATTTGGGATGAATTATTCATGTTATGGGTTGGTTGCTTACTCCTGGTAGTCTTTCCTTTGTCATAATTGATAGGTCTTCCCTTCCCTCAACTGGATTTTGAAAATTTTCCTTTGTTTTAGGGTCATCACAGTTTATTCTATGACACTCATGAAGATATTCGTGCTTCGCTATCATATTAGTTGCGCCTTCTGCTGTTTGGCGCGATTAAATTGCCTCACAGTCGCGAAGATCTCTAAAATTAGATCAGCACTGTTAATTGGTGTACTTCGACGACGACGTCGCAAAGTTGCTAGTTAGGGAGGTGCGACACTTTATTGTCGGTGCATGTTGTCAATTTTATGCTCGCGAAGATTCCTGTAGGTTTCAATTTTGAGGTTTTGATTGTTGATTGGCTAGCGTGTCCTATCCTTTTGAGTTTCTCTTCTACCTCTTTTCTATGGTCAAATTGTTGATTGATAGGATATTTGATTCCGGGTTTCATTCCTTTGAAACTTTTCCTTTTGAACTGTGTGGCCTGTTTACCTTAGGGTTTCTTGAAACATTAGCTTTTCTTGGGTTACTTACTCGCTTGGATCTTTGGGCCATGTTAGGCACGATCCCTTGCTTTGTTTGAGGCTTCTCTTTATTAATTGTTTTTTCATCTTATTGATTCGTATGTGATGTTTGGTTACCAAAACTTTCAAGTCTTATTCATTTGGTTTCCTTCCTTCTCTTGGCATAGATCACATTGCTTCTCGATCAGTGAGAAAGCTTTCCAGTTTTGCAAAAATAAACATCTTCTTGGTTTTGAGTCTTTGATTTGTTTTAGAGTAGAATGTTTCTCTTCATTCATTGAGTGATTTCATTCAGAAAAGGCTTAAAACTAGAATTGTTTTGAATTTTGCATTTGGTTGCTTGTCATCTATTTGAAAAATCAAAATATTGTATTGATTTTGTGTTAGGAAATAAGAACAATATTTTGCACTAGTAAATTCTTGCCATTGAGAAATTTAAAAGCGAAGGATGTGTTGTTCATTTTCTTTATTAGATTGCTTGCATTTCTCTTTCCTATTGCTTGGTTTGCTTGCATTTGTTTGTTTGTCACTTTGGTTGCTTTGAAATGAACTTCTCACTTTTCTTTTGTTAGTCATTCATTGAAAAGAAATGGTTTCTTCACTCATGTAGTTGCATCCCAGGAGCTTTTGAAGATACATTCGGTAGGGCCTTGAAAATGAAATTTAATTCAAGATTAACAACTAAAATTCATTGAATTAACCTAAAAATGCATTGGAACTTAACACTTATATCTATAGGTCTAGGCTAGAGACGTGTTCCAGCGTCGTTAAACTTAGCAGTTGTTGTTTTCACTAAGGTTGGGTGATTGCTCCTTTTGTGATTCGATAAATACTAGTACGGACTTGTGCTGCTTGTACCATCGTGTATATGATGGGAGACCCCACTAGGTTGTAATCATGTTCTCCATAGGAAACTGAGTCGACCGCCTTGCAGACGAGATACACCGAACACAACATTTGGGGAGATAGCCTCCTCATACTTCTTGGTTCGTCGAGAGCTATTCTACAGTTCACACTTTCTTCGTAAACCATTTTTGCCTAGAATTTAGAGTAGTCACTTTCATTCCTTTTCTACTCTTTAAATGTAAAAGGATCATCTGAGCACTTGTCCTTTCAGGCTCATTAAACTTTGAAGGAGACTAGAGTCATCTTTCGTCGTTTTTCTAGACTCTATAAACATGAAAAGGAAAAGTTTTGTTCTAGTGTCATAAAATTTATTTGCCCACGATAACATCCTACTTGTTAATTTTGGCCACATCATGAGTGATACCCTTGAAAAGAATTCAAAGCCCTCTTACTTAAATATTCTCTCTTGGTCTTTTGAGTTTAGGCCATCCTAGCAGACTCATCTATTCCGTTGTCGTTACCAAATGATGGAGAGCCTTCTTCCGTCGTCCCATCTGAGGTATGATCTATTAGTTGCTCTCTTACTATTGTTCCAAGTGTTCAGACTCTTGCCTCTCGAGCTCCGAGTGGGGAACCTTTTTATATCAATTAGACTCCTCCCAATGTTTGGGAATTTTTAGACGAGGATCTTCCGTCTACTCCCCTTGGTGCTTCAGTTCCTATGGCCTCTTCTGACATGAATGAATCGAGTCCTCTTAGAAATCAAGAGAGTCTTGTGTCGATTGGTGAATATCAGTTTCCTCCAGAAGGTTTCCCTTTCCACACCTCTCCGGATGTTTCATTACTACTTCTCTATCGCGCTCTAGTTGACATAGTTGGTTATACATCTCTACATCAGAGCTCTATATGGTCTCGTATGGTAGTTCCGACTTCAGGGGCGTTCGTGTCTACTTAGTCAGCCACGAATTCCATTCCTTGGATGCAGGTTACCTCGGTTACATCTGTTCCATCGATGACCACCATTTGTGTGGCATCTTCAGCTCCTCCTATTAGTGCGGTTATCGCATCCTCAATGGTCACTACTATTATTGGGATATCTTCTGGACCCGTTGATAGTGGTCCTTCGTCTTTTGCGTTTGGAGTCAGTCAACCTATGGAAAATGTTCCTATCTCCTTGAATTCCATTCCCAGGGGATTTTTGTATGATCAATATCTATTTGCTCTTCAAAATACGACTCATAACCCTCTAGGTTCTCAGCAGATGTCCATTCCGCATAACCCTTTACACTATTATGATCACTGTGGAGCCCATATGTATTATATTGGACCTATTCCTCAGACGACTCCAGTTGATAGTCAAATTCCACCTTTGGTTTCTTGGAATCACACTACTTACCATGGCTCACAAGGACAACCCGTTTAGGGACAACCTTATGCCTCGGTAGGTCAGTCTTATAATCAGCAAGAGCAACCTTTGGGCTCACAAGGAAAACCCTTTCAGGGACAACCTTTAGCCCAAACAGGTTCATCCTTTTCATATTCAAGTTAACCTCCTTTATCTTAAGGACAACCTTCTAGTCAGTTAGGTCAGCCTCAATTCCAACAAGGCCAACCTGCTACTCGGCAAGGACAACCTTCTGGTCAGTTAAGTCAGCCTCAATTCCAACAAGGCCAACCTGTTGCTTAGCAAGGACAACCTTTTGGTCAGTTAGGTCAGCCCCAGTTCCAACAAGGCCAACCTGCTGCTCAGCAAGGACAACCTTTTGGTCAGGTCAATATAGCTATTAATCAACCTAGTTTTCAAATGCAACCTGGACCGCAAGCTCAAGTTGGTCCCCAAACTTATCCTAGTCCCCAGGCTTAGTTTGGATTCCAAGCTCAACCTGTTTATTAGATACAACCTAGGCCCAAGGTGCAATTTGGGCCTCAGTTTTAGTACAGTCCTCAAGTACCTCAACAACCCCAAGGGAAACCTCAGGGTAATCCATATCAGAACTATCAGCAACCTCAGGTTAATCCTTATCAGAATTTTCATTAGCCATATGCTTCCCCTGTTGGTTAATCTGGTAATTAATGGTTTGTTGGAGGTCAAAATCCAGGTCAACAACCAGGGTAGGTTTTAATCCGCCGAACTATAACCCTTATGGACAAAATCCTCCGGGAAAAGATCCATGGGGGCAATAAGGCCTTGGTTGGAACCCTAATGTTGCTCCTTATCAAAGACCCATGATGTCTTTCAATCCATAGTTACGTTTTATTGTGACTTTGGAATTGCTCGATGTGTCGAAATTAACAAATGATCCTATACTTCATAATCCATATTGGCCACTTGTTCCAACCAAGATCTCTAATGATTGTCTTAAGTTTGAAGGCAAGTCCGAAGAAGATCCCCAAGAACATGTCATGACTTATCACCTTTGATGTTCATCCAATTCTTGGCTTGACAATTCTATTCGTCTCTATCCTTTCCAAAGGACTCTTACTGGTTCCACTGCAAAGTGGTACATTGAGCTTTCTCGTGGGACTTTCCAAGATTTTAACACTCTCGCGATGGCATTCCTACGCATTTTCATTTACTGATTCGCTATGAAATGGGAACACATCTTCTTACATCTCTGAAACAAGGTACGTCTACGCATATCTCTGATCATATTCATGAATGGAGAAGGCGTCACCGTTTGATCAAGTTCTAGATTCCTGATCTAATTTTGACTGATTGGTTCACTACCTCTTTTATCAGTCCAATAGCCAGAGACGTTGCTACGGGGGCATGCATTACTAAATAGCATGCTATCATGCATGCTCAATATATTGATTTGGTATATTCCCAATCTGGCACGCTTTATGACGTCTTTCCCGATGCTCCACAACCTGGAAATTACAAAGCTCCACTGACACCTTCTGCCGATGCTGTTATTGGTTTCGTCACTCAGTCTTCTCAAAAGTCTTCCACGACTCCTGTGAAGCAGAAATTCATTGCTCCTACTTAAACTGCTTCTTAGTCTCCATCCGATCCTGGGAAAACCTTAGAAGTTAATGCCATCCAGTCCACCATGGCGGAGAAAACTTCGAAGGGTAAGAAGAAAGGGAAAGGTAAAAATAAGTCTAACACGCCAAAGCAAGAAACCCCTAATCCTCCTACCAATGATGGTTCTAAATGCAAGCCTAAGTATCCTTGCCTTATCTATGATGAGGATCACTTCACTAAAGGCTGTCCTTGACGGTCTGAGGTAAGTCATTTTCTTAAGGGGCCTTTAGGGATTCCTGCTGTGCTTAAAGAACCATTTCCTTCTCAGCAGACCCAAATGGTGGACCAACCTCAATCCTCTTCCTCATCTGGTTCCTAGGTCTTTATGGCCGGGACTATTCCTATTCACATATCTACTCGATCGATAGATTATGCTCCGTTAAATGGAAAAGAACCTGAAGTCTCTTCTAGTGTTCCCTCGTCCAATTATGGCCCTCTTCATATTGAAAGGCCTAGTAATAAGTCCGTCATTCAACCACCTGTTAAAGGAATTCTCTCAAAATATTCGTATAATCCCAATGCTCGTGCTGCACAACACTATAGTATTGTCGAATATCTAGCCCAAGCTCCTTCGACTATGTCTACACTGGAGGTTCTCAAGAGTTGTTCTCCCCAATGGAAGTCATTACTATCTGCCATCAGTGGAATTGATCCGGCTGATTCTGAGTTGATCACTTTCGTTCTTGAAAATCATGTGTCGTGTTTACCTCACTAGATCATTTTTCTTATCCAGGTTGTTATTAAATCAAAGACTATTCATCGTATTATTATCGATGAAGGATCCTCGACTTGCATCATGTCTGTTGCTTGTTGGAAAGCCATTGGTTCTCCCTTTTTGAGTCAATCTCCAAATACCCTGGAGGCACTTGATGGAAGAGATTCTCGTCCGTTTGGTATTCTCCTGCATTTTCCTATCACCTTGGAAGGCAAGATGGTCGATGTTGAAGTAGAAGTTTTTGGCACCAATCTGACTTACAACCTTCTACTGGGTCGAAGTTGGACGTATGCTATGCATGTCATTGCTTCTTCGTTGTTCCGCGTACTCCGTTTTCCCCATCAGAGGAAAAATTATTATGCTTGATCAGTTGTCCTTCTTTGCTTCCTCTTCGTTGGAAGGTAATGTTCCATATGTGGATCATACTAGTATTCCTTATGAGAGTGTGGGTGTTGGGCTCTTTAAAGCTACTGCCCTCATGGGAATTTTTCACTCCCACCTCCTAATGTCACCTCCATTGATATGATTTCTGTTAACCCTGATCCTTGGGTGATTCCTCTTGATCAGGTAGATTCTTGGGGTGATGTTATGCCATTAAGCCCTGTTGAACTTAACTATGTTGAAATCATCTCGGCTTCAGCTTCTTCTTCTGACTCTACTCCTTCGAGTAGATCGCTTGACACATATGTGCAATCCCCTTGGCTTGGAGATATATCTTCTCCTGATCCTTTGCAAGAGACGTTTCCTTCTGATGAGGCTATTCTTGAAACTTTTTCTTTTGAGGATCCTCCTTGGGTCGATAGTCATCATCCTTCCTTGTTTCTTCCTGGCTTTGGTGCAATGACTACCTGTCTAGGTAATTATGCTTCCCATGTTCCTCCTCAACCACTTCAGATGCCCATCTTAACTCATGAGGTATTTTCTGAAGGGAATATGGGAAATATCACACAAACCATGCCTATCGACATCTTTGTTAAACTAGGGGTTGTCAAAAATATTCACATTGGAGTAACTTGTTCTCCCGAGGAAATCGAGATTTACACTAGTCTCTTCCAAGAGTTTCGCGACGTGTTCGCTTGGTCGTATAAAGAAATGCCCAACATAGATCCGAGTATTTTGGTGCAGAGATCCCTACATATCTTGATCTGAAACCAGTTCGTCAATATTTACGTCCCATGCACCCAAGAAAGGCAGCTTCCATTAAAAGAGAGGTTGAAAAAATTCTCAAGGTTGGGTTCATTTATCCTATTCCATTGACAGACTGCGTCTCTAACATTGTCCCTCTGACTAGAAAGTAGGGCACTATTCGAGTTTGTGTTAATTATCATGATATTAATCGTGCAAGTTCGAAAGATAACTACCCCACTCCCTTTATTGACCAGCTTATTGATGACTGTGCTGGGAGTGAAATATTCTCTTTTATGGATGACTTCTCTAGTTATAACCAGATCAATATTTTACCTCTTGATTAGCACAAGACTGCCTTTATCTGTCCGTGGGGTACTTTTTCTTATAAAAGGCTTCCTTTTTATCTGAAGAATGTTGGTGCAACTCTCAAAAGAGCATTGTCCAATGCTTTTCACGATATTAGACACATTGTTCAACCTTATCTGGATGATCTTCCTGCTCATTCAACTAAACATGTAGACCATTTGGACTACCTCCGTCAGATTTTTCTTCACTATAGACATTATAATATTCGTCTAAATCCACACAAATGTGTCTTCTACGTTGAGTCTAGCAGACTCCTTGGGTTTGTCATTTCTAAGGAGGGTGTTCGTCTCGATCCACTCAAGGTCGAAGCTATTTTGAATCTCCCGCCTCCTGCTACTTTGCACCAATTGCAGAGCCTACAAGGGAAAAATGATTTCTTGCACCATTTCATCCCTAACTATGCTAAGGTCATTAAAGGTTATACATGTCTACTTAAGCGAGACATTCCATTAATTTGGGATGAAATTGCCCACAAGTCATTTGAGCAGCTCAAGACCATTCTTGTCTCTCCTCCTTTATTGCATCCACCTAACTATCACTGTGATTACTCGCTTTATCTAGCTGTCGCTAATAGTACCATTGGCATGGTTCTAGTATAGGATGATGATGATGGTTCTGAGAATGTCATATATTATCTTATCCGTAACCTTCTTGACACCGAGACTCGCTATGCTTATGTCGAGAAGTTGGCCTTGGCACCATTCAGGCTGTTCAATGTTTTCGTCATTACATTTTGTTGTGTACCACAACCGTGAGTTTTGATTACAACCCGATGACATATATTCTGTCACGTCAATTGCCAGGGGGAAAGACTCCAAGTGGATTGTTATGCTCTAGGAGTTTGATTTGGAGTTCATTACTGCCAAATCTAAGAAGTCACTAGTTTTCTTTGAGTTGGTTTTCTCTTTACCATCTGCTTTTGCTCCCTCTTGGATAGAGGACAACATTCCAGATGATACGCTTTTCTTTATTAGTACCCTCGATCCCTGGTACAATGACATCATTGTTTACTTCTAGACGTCTTCATTTCACTCTGACTTGTCTAAGGATGCTTGGCAATGTATTTGCTATCATTCTCAACCAAACCGTATTATTGGAGACACGTTATACCGTGTCAGAGTTGATTCTGTTCTCTGTCGTTGTTTAACCCTCGAGGAAGCTGAGAAATTCTTAAATGACTGTCACTTTGGCGCCTGTGGCACTCACATGTCTGGTTATGCCACTGCTCAAAAGATTCTTCGTGCTGGTTATTTTTGGCTATCCATTTTCAAGGATTGCATTCTTGTTGTCCGTTCATGTCATGCATGTCAAATTTACCAGTGCAAGATGCGTGTGCCACCTTCTCTTTTACATCCTGTCACGATGGCCCTTTTGCAAAGTGGGGCATTGATTTTATGACCTGTAACCCTCACTCAGTCAGGGGGCATGGGTATATCATCATTGTCGTTGATTACTTTACAAAATGGGCCAAAGCAATGGCTACATTGACTAACGACGGTAAGACATCTACTCAATTTCTATTCAATCATGTGATTGCCAGGTTCAAAGTCCCTCAGGCCATTGTTACAGATCATGGCTCTCATTTTCGTAGTTACATGATGGCTAAGTTGACATCTCAATTGGGCTTGCGTCACGATAGTTCGACACCATATTACCTTCAGTCCAATGGCCAAGTTGAAGCAGTAAACAAAGTGTTGGTTAGCATGCTTCAACGTACCATTGGAATGCATACGTCCAATTGGCATTTGATGTTGTTTTCGACTCTCTGGGCCTACCGCACCTCAGTTAAGGATGCTACGGGATTTACACCATTTCAGCTAGTTTATGCTCCAGAAGCTACCCTTTCGATTGAATGGGAAATTCATTCTCTTAAATTAGCTATCGAATTACTACCGAGTACCACACCGGTGGAGGAGCGTCTTCTTTATTTAGAAAGACTTGATGAGACTCGTTGACTTTCTTCATTGGTCATTGAAGCACATAAGAAGCGAGTGAAAGCTCACTTCGATCACACGGTCAACCCGCATTCCTTCATTGAAGGAGATGTAGTCTTGTTATATGATCAAGCTCATGATAAGGTGGGGGTAGGCAAATTCGAACCCATGTGGCATGGGCCCTACGTTGTAAAACATGTTTTTCAAAAAGGTGCCTATGAGCTGATTGATTATGAAGGCAATCCTTTAGATAAGCCCCAAAATGAGCTTTATCTCAAGAAATATTATGCATGAGTCTTTCGTGCATTTTTGTGTACATAAGTCTGTTTTCATTTTTTTACATGTTTGGCTTGCTGTGTAAGCGTTTTTCGCTTATTGTGTCCTTTTTCTTCTTATGCAGATTTCTTTCACACCTTATGTAGGTTTCTATGATGGTGCCTATCATAGTACTCAGAATATTTCCACCGTGGCATGGATTATCTCTGATCCACACAGTGAATTGGTAGATCTTCAAGGTATTTGTCTAGGATGTACTACGAACAATGTCGCTGAATATAGTGCAGTTTTTGAGCTATTGACTGAGGTTGTTTCCCTCAATATTCGTGCTCTGATCGTAAATCTATATTCACAGTTTATTGTTCTCCAGCTCAATGGGCATTATTTCGTCAGAAACCCTCAGATTTTAAGGTTGTATTTACATGTTTGTTTGTTGGAAAGGAATTTTGATTTCATGACATATCAACATATTCCTAGAGGACTAAATAAATTAACAGATGCATTGGAAAATCTTGTGTTAGATAGACATTTGCGACATTTGTAAAAGTGAACATTAAGATATAATAAGTTGATAAAACAAAACATAGGTATGCATATATATATCATGTGTTGCACATCGTAGTGCTCAAAAATATGTGTTCAGGTTACATCATGTGGCAACATGTCTCTCAAAATTGCAGAAAATAAACCTAGGGGTCTAATCTGTGTGATGCTCTCTATAGCACACCACTGCTCAGCTAATGCATCTAAGTAGTTGGTGGATCCTATTCGACACCCCTGTTGTGTGTTGCTGGTATCGTTGAGGGACATCCTCGAATCCCATGTAGATCGAGATCCCCTCTATCAATCACTCTAGTTCTCGGGCAATATCATCCTCTACATCTCCACCATGAGGAGGTAGCTCAAACTCCCTCTCGACTCTGCGAGCAATGGGAGATAAACCTGTAGGTCTTTCCGGTCCAACACCTGCAAGATTGAAATATAATGATCAGGACATATATATAGATATATATAAAATGAAAAATTATAAAACTCTTTAAAAATCGAAAAATGAGTTTGTTACCTCTATCATCCCAGTGTTCCCCAGGAGGGAGTACTAGGTCTAGATCACCTCTGAAGTTCATCCCAGCATATGGCCAGTCCTCTACAACAACAAGTTGGCGATCTAGCCACTCGAAGAACTTTGGTCTCCATGACATCTATTGGTTGCCGCCTCCTCGAGGCATTAATATAGCCCAACGAGTGATCCATGGCTCTCGTGGTGGTGGCCTTGCCACAATCACTTCATGTCTCTGAAAGATGGGAAATTGTTCCAAGATGAACGGTACAAGGATGGAGCCATACCCAAACTGTTTGGTATCACCTCGCCGACATTTTGTCAATTGCCTCTTGAACTTGTCTGATACTGCCTCTGCCTAGTTGAATACGGTGGGGTTTAGGCAATCAATGACCAGCTGGATTTGAGTCTTGGTGGCCTCATGTGGGGCCTGTGAACCTACTGCTCTAGTGATGGTGGAAAGGAGGACTCACAAGGACAAGTCAGCCACTGTTGCGATTTTTGGTTTACCTTCCTTGTCCGATTTCTGGGCCTCCAGACACATTCTCCTGATCGTCCCTCCTGTGATCTATGTACCTATCATTCAGTGCCTTTCTCCCCTCCGTGATAACCTTTTCAGGAAATAAATGTCGTTGACATTAATTTCTAATACCTACCCCCAAATTTTGAATCTCCCTTCATTTGGATCCCATCCTCCAACCAGGTATTGAAGTAGATCGGGTTGTGCTCTTAGGCACAGTACCATGAAGAATTTCAGGAGCCCACAATTCCAGAGCATATTTAGGCAATTTGGATCCCCCATGGCCAACTCATCATCATTTCTATGTTCTCGCTCTTTCCATTCAATCACCATGATTTTTTCCACGCAAACAAGCAAATATTTAATTATGAATGCCATAATTGTGTTTAAAACCTCAAGAAATTGCTTAAATTTTGAGGAATTTTGGTTGTCGGTGCTCGTCGCGCCTGTTTTTCAAATAGGTGCACCGAGCCAAAATTTGCAGTTTTGAAAATTAGGGCTCTTCATGACTGTTTGGTGTACAGTCGCGAAGAGCTCATTTTTACTCCGTTAGAAAATCCGGATCGTCATGATCCCGAGCTGGGAACCCACGTCGACCACTGCGGACACTTCGGTCCACAAAACTCCTCTAAATCATGACTAAACACTTCAAAACGAGCTCCATTCTATTTTAAAATGAAAGAAAAAGGTGTGGTGCCTACCTGGATCAGACGGATTCGCAAACAAGCTTCTGAAACTCCTCCAATCGATCGTCGAAATCGCCAATGCACAAGGGTAAATTTTTCCACTCCAAGGTAAAAAAGTAAAAAGTGAATTGGTTTTTACCCAATTGTCCTTTTATAAGCTCTTTTTTGGTAATTTAGGGTTTTAGGTTAGGGTTTTCGGTCTATTTTATGCATATTTACATCGAAAACAAATCTTACACTTGTTTTTATGCAGCGACAGGTTCCAAGTACTCTAGTGATGATTTATGAGTTGTATTTAGTACTTTTTCGGACTTGGTATAAGCACGAAAAAGTCCCTTTTCAGCGTCATCTTTAAGCTCTTTTCTGACTCTTGAAACATGAAAAGATCATTGAGCTCTTGTCGCTTTGAACTCATTAAAGGCTGTGAAGCATCATCTACCCAATATAAGTTTACCCCTTTTATGGACTGGGATAGATTACTTACGAAAAAGGTATACGTTGATCTATCACGGTCAATAGGTTCCCTTGGGTATTGGTTTCTACCTTTTCGGATTCAAGGGACAAATTTATGAAAAGGGACCTTTGGATTTTTTTTTTTTTTTTTTTCTGTGTCTTTTTCAAACTCTCTAAATATGAAAAAGACTCCAAGTTTTACCTATGTCGGACTCGTTAAACCCTGACAACATTGGACTTGTCATCATGACGAGACTAAGCTTCTCCTTCCTAGGGCTCGTTAAAAATTGACTAGCTCAGACTTGTCTGAAGGACAAACATATATTACAAACATATGCTATCCCATTCAAGCTTGTATTTCAAAAATAATTGGGATACTCGCTAGTAATGGCGGGGGAGATTTTGGAAGTATGTCGTTGGTTGTATTAATTATTACGACAACTTGTCGCTCTTGAACATCGACACTCTTTCTGCTTCGTGTCGGGTTGGGATATCCTCACTTTATTGTTGGCTTTCCGGGTTTTGGGTTATCCATTTTTCTTCATTCCATCGGATCCTTGCTGCATTCTTATGACCTTGATCCCTTGGTACCAAAATGCTGCCAAACTCTGGAGTCGTGTCGCCAATATGTTCAAGAGCTTAATCCATCTGCAATTTGTATCCTTACACACCTTCATCAGAATCTCTATCTCATCCACATTCATCGCGTTCCTTTGTCTCACGTCAATGATGTGGGAAACATTATGGACCTCCTTCAACCGATCACTTCCTGTCAACTTTAGCTCATTATCCGGGAAGTTGATCTAGAGACTCCTTTCTGGTACCTTGGAGCTTGCATGCCTTAATGGAAAGTTCTTCGCATTCGACGACAGGATTTCATCATTGGCCTTCGATCGAGTGTTTTCACAGTTGTTCGAATTCAGATCATTCTTCACACTTCGTGGATTGTACTAGTGGTACCTTGAGAACCATTGACATTACTGGTGGTCTCTCTCGCACTTGTTAATGATTTACATCATTGACTGGTAATCAAGAAATTTTCTAGTATGCTTGACTTCAGCACATCTATTTGCATATTAGAATATGTACCATGATTGGATTGGGATTCAAGACGCTAGGCTCATATTACACAAGTCCAGGTTGCATGGATTGGTTCATGATTAAATACATGACTCATTTGATTGGATGGTTGCGGCCATACCTGAGTCCTTCATATGGTCCTTTTGATTGGATGGCTACTTCCATACCACAGATCGTTTATGTTTATCTTCTGGATGGCTACGTCCATACCATAGATCGTTTATGTTTATCTTTTGGATAGTTGCGCCCATGCCTTATACACATGTATTTCCTTTCACTATGTACTCATGTATTAGAGATATCAGTTGTACTTGCGTTGCAGGTTCTCTACAATCGTGTTATGTTTCGGTTATGGATTCGTAAAGAATTTCACCCCTCCCACTCTCTCGGCCTTCATGCTTTAGGGGGCATCTGTTACATAGTAATTTTTCACCGACCCCACATTCCCTGATTCTGGACACTGCCGGTCCATGTTATTGACATCTACCTTGTGTCATGTTGCAAATTATGTGTCAATGTCTTCCTTGTCATCTCAGGAAGAATACCTCAGTTCACTACTCCTGGAGCAAACCCTTTTTCACCTATGTTTTTGGGTCGTCGTGAGATAGCAGTTGTTCCACCCGTGAACATGGCTAAGATTGCACTAGCCCTAGCGAAGTATTCGCTCTGTCTCTGTGTTGCAGTCGTGACGATCTAATTTTGACAAGTTTTTTAAACAACTCTTCGAAGCTTTGAAGTGTAACAACCTCATGGGTGGTCGTAGGGTTGGTTGTTGTTGGAATCATGATTGTCGTTACACCAAAACCCACAGGTGTTAGTAAACGGACGCATTTCCAAATTAACAGATCCTCGAGAGACGGTTAGTCCATTTCATGAAACACACAAGGAGCGCTGGATTATCCAATGCCCAACAATCTCCCCCCTAGCGCGAGCCGGGTGTGATTCGAAATTGAGACCTTTAGCTCTGATACCAATTGTTGGAATCACGATTACCATTACACCAAAACCCATAGGTGTTAGTAAACGGATGCATCGCCAGAGTTAATGGATCCTCGAGAGGCGGTTAGTCCATGTCACAAAACACACGAGGAGTGCTGGATTATCCAATGCCCAACAGTTGTTGGATCAGATGAGCTCGCCTCTCTCCTTTGGGATGGTTGTTCCACCTTTTGTGCAACCTCTCAAAGGGATAAGCTCTTTCTCCCATGTCTTATGGAAGCTCCTCCTCCTATAAATACTTCCTCCATGACTAAGATCAACTAGTTTTTTGGTAGCTTCAAAGTTCAAGAATTCAGCAGTAGGGCTAGAGAGTTTTGCTAGAGTGTGGAAGTAGCCTCTTATGTAAACTTAGCTTGGGATGGTTTTGAGTGGAGTTTTCTTGATTATAAGAATGTTCTAGCATTAGCCTTTTGGGTAGGATAGAGAGTTATTCATCTGATGGGAGACAGTCTATGAATGAATGCGTGCAGAGACATGCTGACAGGACCCTTTTAGGAGGCTTACGACATCAAGGCTTGGTTTTAAGTTCTAATTTAGTTTATGTTAATACAAATCAATATCTTATTTCCTATATCTTATGTCGAATTGCGTAATGATAGCTTGAAGCTATTTGACTCTTTAAGTAGATAGTTTTTGTCATACTCTATTATGTTTGTGGTTGCGCTTTGTATGTTGTTTTCAGGTACAAGTGATGAGAAGAACGAGAGTTGGAGAAACACAACAGGGACTTAATTGAATGATGGTTTGAAGGTAATCCTTCATGGCATCAACTTTCTAAAGAAATTTGCTTTGGTATTGTCTTTGCTATGACTAGACCCACTTTAGGGCTAGAGGGGTTGCCTCTATCCACAGAGGGAACTTGCCTGCGTCAGAGGGTACAAATAGGTTTTTATTAGAGCTTGGAAATCAGTTCATAGAGATTAATTTGTGCATATTAAATAACTATTTATTGGTCTTTCACAAATTTGTTTTGTGTTATATTATATTGAGTTTAAAGAACCATTTCTTTTTCTTTATGTAAATCTTATAGTGAATTTATTTTGCATAGTTGGTTTTGGGTTGTGTATGAAAATATTTTGATAACTATTTATTAAGGTTGTTTCATTTATTTTGTGCTTGAATTATTTATAAGTCTTCAAACTACTACGAGGATTTAGAAGTAAATATTTACTCTGAATCCAACTACAATGCTTTTCCCTTCTTATTAGATACTCTGCTCTTGACTGAGAGTGAATCTAACAATGTCTTAGTCAAGATATATTTCCATTTGGATCAATTGCATCATAGCATAGGCTTAAATTTGCATTGATTTATTCTTTTTCCTCTTTCGCAGAGGCAACAACCTTGACAACCTGATTGAGCCATGTATCGATCAACCTCCTTGACTAATCTAAAAACTTTATTGAAATTATTAAATATTAAACACAAGAATTTTGTATTTATTTATATAAATTAGAAATTTGTATTCTTGTTAGTTAGAGATATTTAACATGGTCCCTTTGGGACATTTGCAATTGTCGCTTAGCGATATTTAATTGTATCATTGTTTTATTTAAAATTCAATATATATATATATATATAAGATATATATAATTGACATACATAATATTATAATGTTAGTACAGTAGTATTATATTATAGTATTAGATTTACATGGTAAGATTAGATACATTATCATATTGTAGAAATCTTTATAGTATTACTTTATAAAAGGTGCCTCTGAATAACATATTTAGAGTATAATATTATATTATATATTACATTACATTAGATTTGGTACATTATATAATATTACGAGTATTAATATAAGCATACATTAGTGTATTAATATATAATTAATAACTAAGTGTTAGTATATTAACATAACTACATATTACTAAGTATATAATATTATATAGGATAACATAATAGGATTAGGTTAGTTTGTGGTTAACATTAGATTAGGATAGGATAAGGGTAACTAGACACAATATAAGAAGTCAGAAGCACCATATCAAACAAAAAAGAGTCTGATTTGGGGTTATGATTGGGTGGTCTCCTTAATGTTGATTTTGGTCATTTTTTACCATCAACAAGAAGAAAGTAAGCTAGTGGTAGCTATGGCCAGGCCTTGGCCTACAATTCAACACCTAATATGTCGGTCCTGAACTAGGAGAAAAAGAGAAATGAGAGTTAGTTGTAGGGTACCTAGAAAAGCCAACTCTTAAAAACCTTCGTATCTCATTTCCTTTAAAAACCCTCACATTAAGAATGGAACTGACTTGTAGCCAACATGTATAAATTCAGATAATGAATTGCAAGAGAAGAGAAAGAAATTTAAACTAAAACTATGGAACAAAATAAAGAGGGATATGAATGTATGAATGACTGAACTTACCTGCTAAATTTTTATGTGGTTACCAAGAAATCTCATTCCTGTGACAGAATTAAATTCCATTAGAAGAGGAGGACTTGCAAAATAAATTAAAGGAAAGCAAAATCTATTCAAGAGAAAAAACCGCATGGGTACCATCTAGACTTGTATGTCGATGGTGAATTAGAAGGAAGGTGGAAAAAACTAACCTTGCAAAAGGAAAAAGGTTGGAGCATTGTTACCAATACATTCCCTTAGGGTTTTAGAGAAAAATCAATGAATATAATGGAAATAATATGTAAACTCCTTCCAAATTTTGAAGTTGTAACTCTAAAGGTTTGAATTGTGGCTTGAGAATAGAATGAAGAGATTATAGGTGGAGAGGGGTTTCATCTTCCCTTATATTAAACACATTGACACCTCAAATAACCAATGCTAAAGGCCAATAATAGAAATAAAGTAAAAATATAAGTAAAGAAACCTTGGTAAGAAGTTACCTAAACATTCTTTTAAGCCAAAGGATGACGGTTCCACTCCATGAAAAGGAAATAAAGAGTTATCTTTAAGATTAGCCATAAGGGTATCACCTTGAGATGAGAATTTTCTTCTCAAACCTTATACCTCCAAGAATGTAGAAACTCTTTACCTTCTAGTTCATAAGTTGGAAAACGAAAATGATAAGTGAGCACTGGGAAAATAGTTTAAGTTAATAACTTTCATGAGGAAAATCGGACCTTGGAATGAACATACATGTAACAAGGAAAAACACACTGATATTCTAGAATTGTCCGTTTTCATAGTGGTTATCTCGAAAAATTAGGACTATAGAATGGTAGAGTTTGTCTATAATGGCCATTGAAATCGTGGAAGACAAATCAAATGGAGCCCTAAGAAACCCTGCTGCTTGTAGAGCTCTAATGACCGAGTATTCATGATGCAAATGACCTTATGATAAGAGGAACGTAGCGGGGGGAGGAGGGATTAGTGACCCTAATTTCCCCACTCAAACGATAAGCACCATTGGATCACCTAAAATAGATCTTGATCATCCTCACTCTGTCTGATTATGTGGCTAGGTGAGGTGTCACTATTGGGATATGCCACATTGTGGGGCAATGGCCTTACTTGCGTACAATCAAGTCACAATCACGAGTTCATAATTGTATAATTCCCATAAATTCAAATTAAACCTTTCTCTAAAACATAATGTTATATATCATTCATGAAATAATGAGATTGTAACAATGCGCAGTCGTAGCGTAATGGAAATTCTAATAGAGTTTCATTAGAATGTTGCAGTTTCGACATTAAAGAAGGGACAATTATAAAGATGTTATAAGTGAAAGGTAATGTATGTTACATTACTCCATATTTTATTTAAAAACTTTTGTGATTCTTTATAACCAATAATATTTTTGGCCTAAGAGGCTTGGTAGAGCCATGATGGAATATTTGATGGTTTAGGAAAATCAATTGGGCAAGAGATCCAATATCAAAATACACTTTGCTTGTAACAATAACTTAATATGTAATATTTAAACTTAATGGTTCTTGTAATGAAAACATAATGGTTATGGAATGTAAATTTTGAGGTTAGAAACTTTAATTTGTTAATTAATATTGTTTTCCTCCATGGTATAATAAAAATGAAAAAAAAAAAGACGATTGAGATAGTTATGGGAAGTAAATTTGAGGTTCATTACTTATGGTATCAGAGTTGTAGGTTACATACTGCAACCTATGAGCGCGACTACAACTAAAACAAATATGGTAAATGTTTCTTACATGATGGGGAACCAAGTAAATTTTTATGGTATATAACAAAGGTAAAGATAAGTAAAAGAGTTTCATACTATGAGTAAATTGATATAATTATGTGAATTAAGTTTTTAAAAATATTGATTGGTTATTTTCAGAATACCCTTGCCTACAAGAATTGGTATGTTGTGCATTCAGGATTGCAAGAAATTTTTTGATGAATTTAATTGAGCAATAATACATGCTAACTAGTGGACTCTATTCCATGACTGTTTTAATATTTAATGGATAAATAAGCTTGTAATCTATGGAATTAAAAAATAACTTACATAGCCAAGCCAAGAAATGCATACATTTATAAATGTGTAGGGAAACGTTGCCTATCTTACCCTGTTAAAGAGTTAGTAACCACATATGGATATGTTTAGATCTACGTTGGGATGTTACCTATGAAATTACCCCCGAAAAGTTTGAAATTACCTATAGGCTAGTTATATGTTATTATGTTAGAAGGTTGTATATGTTGATGGAGTTGTGGATGTTGTACGAGAAGTTAATTTACAAGGATGGCTCTCTATTGTACTCTTTATAATTGTGAGATCTTTTTAATTTTCATAAAATTATTTTTGGTTTACAACTTACAATATTGTTATGCATATATGTCTTATATTAGATATCTATTACATCTTGTCAAGGAAGGAGGTAGGAAAAATTTAAGAAGGTGATCTTGAAATTAAAATATGCCATACCTAATTGTTACACTAGATACCTTTGTAGAGTAGTTATAAAACTTTATGGGTACAAGACTAGTCCTTCATGCAAAGCCTACATAGAAGGGCTCCCAAGTGCTGGATTCTGACCAAATGGTTTAGAGAGGAAAATAAGAATTAAGGAAATAATAAAGATGAAGGAAAACACTTATTGGTAAACTAAAAAATTATTGACTCCGATGGAAAAGAAATCATGTATGTTCATGACTAAAAAGAAATAAGAAGCAAATCGAATAGGAACGCAAGCTTACAACAACGCTAAGAAACACAAAGATTTCTAACATCATACAAAGTTAATATAACAATTAGTGGAATTAAGTGTGTATATCTTGGATGAAATATGTTAGAGAACAACTATGGAAATACAATTATTTACAAGATTATATTCTTATATATACTCAAGATTTTAGTTAATAGAATAATCACACCATATATAGTAAGAAGGTCTAGAAACCTTTGCTATAAATAATTTGGTCTGAGATTTATGATTGAAATGAAGGGAAACATAGAGTATATATACATAATAAAATGTATAAAAGTTATTATTAAGGTATGTATATACCAATAAAAAACATAATTAAAAGAGAGGATGTGAACTATGTACTACACAAACTGTAATATATGATGTACTCAAAGAGTTTGTTTAGGAATACTTAAGGATAATATTTGTTAAAACACACACACACACATATAACACATAAGAAAAACACTATATATTAACAACATAACTCATGTATGAGTATTCCAAATGTGGTAACATATGGCTACAATAAAACCGACATGGATATCATGAGTAGGCCTTGGGTATCATGACTGATAAGACATATGGAGAAATTAATGAATTATGAAAGATTCTTAACTAGAAGTTATCCTCGTGGGTGAAGCCACCAACACTTGTTGTAGTCATAGAATAGTTAAGAATCCTAGTAAGAACCATCATAATGGAGATTGTGGTAAGAATTATTTCCATATGAAATCTTTTGAAAATTGTAACATTTCTTTTGTCTAGTAAGAGTTATTCTGGAGTTTTACAGCTTCCAAGAATTTAAGAGAAATCGTTTTGACCTCCTTGATTAAGGAATCACAAAAATCAATTCTTCGATAACTTAAATTTCTTGAATATTAGAGTATCTGATTGTGTGATGGGGATTTTCTAGAGAAGTTACATTGGAATAATCTAAGAATTGTTTCAAAGAGCATGTCTAGTGAGATTTCTAAAGAAAATGAAACACGAGAAGATAGGTAATTTTAGATTGCAGAGAAATTGCTGGTTAAAATTCTTTTTCAAAACTATCAAAAATAAAACTAGTCTCGAAAATAACAAAGCAAGTAAATCATTTGAGACTTTCAAATTGAAAATAACAAGATGGTGGCATCTCTATTACTCCATGACACAAGATAAATATAAAGAACTTAGGAATAACACTGCAAGTATTCAAAAAATATTTATCTTTATGCCAAATTTAGTATGTGTGAATTAATCAAGACCATAGTTAATCTTAAGGAGATGTAAATTTCCTAAGAAAAAAGTGCAATAGACCTTAAAAAGGTCTAAACAACCCTTGATTAGCCTATATATGAAAGGTGTAGTGGGCATTAGATCATTATGGGGTTACAAACTAGTATTATAGATTCGTTGAAAGTTTCATTAATTGGCATATTTTATAACATCTTCACAATATAAAAAGTTAAGTTCTTCTACAATCAAAGGTGAGAAGAAAGTTTTGATTGGTTGAAATTATTGTTAATTGTAGCTCCTATACTTAAAGATTGATCTGAGTTGATGCAATATGATAAATAAGAAAGATGTCAACTAGATTCCCTAAAGAAACCCAACATAATTGCAAAAGTTTATGACTGAGAAATGCAACCAGGGGGGGGGGGGGTATATATTAACCTATTTTTTGATATATTTATGTATTTTCTTTAAAATATTCCATAGTTTAATGAATGGAAATATAGGCATGATAATAAAAGTGTAAAAGATGAAGTAGTGCAGAGATGCATGCTCACTAAAAATATATCAGATAATAAGATGTTAGGTGCATACAATAATGGATGTGCATGCATAAGGACTTTGAGGAGTCTATTGTCTCAACATGAATTAGATGATTAATATTGGATAATGTAAAAATGTGACTAGGAATAGGTGGACAACCGGCTGGGGAGTCAATGAAATTGTTGTATGTAATCTTAAGAAATCAAGATTCTAAAAAAGAGGGTGTTAATGGGAGATTGGCACAAGGGACACCTATGCATGTTGACATGTGTGTTGTCCCAACATGGTAAGTGAACTAAGTGAAAATGTGTTACCAATCAATGGTTCTCTAGATAAGTATTTTAAAATTGTTGATTATGACTTTTTGACTATAGGCACATTTGAATTATTTTTGATTGGTTGATTAAATGCATGATATGAATATGTTCTTAAAAGATTACACGAGGAAATTATTATGTTTAAGACCACTGTATTGACATGATGTGTGTTGAGGGATCTGATATGCACACGAGTGCAAGGGGGAAGTATCCCATGGATGTTGCAGAGAGAAAAGTTTATATAACCTCCAAACACCTTAACAAACAATCTATAATGCATAGAGGGATGAAAACTCTAGGAAGTGAGGTTGTAATAAATTCATGGATGAGGTGTGCGGGGGGGCAGGGATGTGTTGCATGATTTCTTTGTAGCAATTTTTCTTGTTTTCTTTTGTTGACCTTGAGCATGTCCATGCCGCTTCTTGTTTTTGCCTTTGTATTTTATGGACGTCTCTTTTGTTTTGCATTTTTTGGTTTGGTATTGATGGGTTGTTAAGTTTGACGAAGGAAAATGAAGAATATATATAGAATAAGAGTTGAATATCAAACCCAACCCAAGATGAAAAACCCTAATCAAAGCTTATGCATAAAATAAATGGTGAAAAGGGAACAGAATAAAATGACAAGATAACTAAAATGGACATGAAAGTGGAATAGGAAGGAAGTTATCCTAAACTCTAATAATACATGGCTAATGTGTATTTGATATTATGAAATCATGATAAAAGCACCAATGACTTTTTCTAATGTGACATATCATTAGTTACGAGCCATTATGAGTGGTAAGGTAAGTAATTAATCCTTAAAAAATATTATGATCACTATATGAATGGTATACAAATGGAATTGGAAATTCTCATGTTTCGAGATTTCAAATAAAGTTATTTGATGGATTACATGTCACTTGTAATATCCATTAGATAAGTGTACAAAATAATATATTGTTGTTAATTATTGTTAATGATGTGGTTGTATTAATATTTCTAAACCTTGTTGGGTGCACGAATGAAAAATTGGTAGTGTCTACTTAGCATGTGTAAAGACATACTAGAATTGAATATGAATTGAAATAGGAGTAAGCTTTACTTCAGAATTGAACCATCACCAGGTGAAAGTTTTATGGAAGCCTTTCAGCCCTGAGGAGGCTACCTGGGAAATGGAAGAAAAATGTGAGAACCATTTCATTCACTTTTCATAAGTGATAAAGGCAAAAGAAACACCATGGACAATGTTTAATTTCAATGGGGAAAGATTTGATACCCCATGTGCAATTTCTTTTGCAAAAAATATCATTTATATTTACTTTTAAATATTGTGGAAGTATTGGATGTGGATCTAAGACTAAAGTTGGCTGACAGATGTAAATAGTAATGTATTGTTACAAATGAAATATTAGCTACTCCACTTATTGTTTCTATTTGGAAATAGAAGAGGAGTCACCACATGTGTAGTCAAGCTCCCAATTGTTAGGAAAAATTTATGAATCAATTGTAGTATAGGAAAGTTCAGTTTTGAAGTGGCAATTGTCACAATTGGGAAAATAAATCCTCCATCTTTAAAAATATTCCTGCCACAAAATTAGGAGGATGCAAGAAAAAGGTCCTACCAATGCAATTTGAGTATTTAGGTTCCAATGGGAGAGAAAGATTAGACCTCAAAGAATTATCGTCCCAGACCTAGCATGACACTATCAAGGTTTGAGGAGGAAATTCGTGAAAGTGACTAGTTTGGTTCCTGATAGAAGGATTTCCTGAGGTTCAAGGGGAATTTCTCATGAAGTGGTTGTAACAACCCAAATAAACATGTAATTAATCAACTAATTAACATCAAGTTCAAACTATGAGTAGCACATACCTGTGGCTGAAATGTGCTTACTGCAACAAGGTTTTGGGGACGACTCTCCACCCAACCGTAGGCTCAATTGTGTAAGGAATTGCTACAACTAGCCACCACCGAGCCCTCAATCAACGTGCTACTGCCAGTGACTCCTCTGTCTTAGAACACTATTCTCCCAAGAGAATGAATGATAGAATCTTGGAATGATGAAATGCTAGAATGCCTCTCATCTTCCTCATTATCTATTAAATAGAGCATACATTGGAAGGGGAACCACATGCACACACTCCATGTGTCCACATGCAACTTTATTGCTTTCTTGTTTTATTTATTTTGTTTTTACTTTTTGATAGCTTTACTGATTTTTACCGCTTTCTTGTTTTATTTCTATTTCTATTTATTTAGAGCTTTAGTATTGTTATTTATTATTTTATTATTATTTATTATGCTATTTTTTATTTATTTTTTATTATTTGTTTTCTTGTATTTTTAATATATATTATTTATTATTATTATTGTTATTATTATTATTTATTATTTATTATTTTTATTAATTATTATTTATTATTAAGGGACATTACATACTCTCCCACTTTAAGGAACTTTGTCTCGAAGTTAAGTTAAATTATTTAACATTTTATTTTGCTATTTATTACTTCATGTTTGCCCTACACCCTCTGCTGAACAAGTATAACCAGCAGGCATCAAGAATTTTCACAACACCTGGGAAATCCCAAGGAATCTCTGTCCTTTTTCGCACTTTTGGAATCAGGCATAAGCCTCCCACTTTCGGAATTAGGCATAAGCCTCCTCGATCTGTATCCTAGTGCAAGGGTAGCCCCAAGGCTCGCGCTCGACTCAGACCTCATCTGCCCCAAGGCAGGCATCCGGTACGGTACTCAATGACTCCGGGCATCTCGCAAGGTTGACCCACTCCCTCCATAACTCACTAAGGCACACAATCCTAGGCATCAAAGTCCTTACATCCCCACCAGACTTCAGCATCCCAATCCAATAACAAGCACCTAGCCTAGAACATCAGGCACTTGACCTCCTCAAGACAGTCCCATAGCCCTTCAAGAGCTACACAAGACAAAGGAACCACTGGCATATGTAGTGTTGATTGAGTTTGTCCCCAACCCATTTGGTGTTACTTATTCTCCCTTGTGCGTATGGGCTCGCATGAGATCATCAAATAAATCGGCCCTCTCGGCCCATTTGTGGAGTCTTGTCAATCATCACACCTCAACATGCAACCAATGCATTAGCTATACCATCATAGTATCATAGAAAATAATTCACATGCCAAGTCTTGCATGTCATCATGAGAACATTCATCATTGTTAATCGCAAAATAACGAACTGCATGCTCATGCATGTCATAAATTTGTATGCTACTATCACATGCTTCACCTCATGAAATGCCATCATAAATTATAACATCAACATATTTGCATCAAAGATATATCATGACTTCACATAACAAATGAACCACATGTCAATATACCTCATAATCCCTATGCATATCATATTTAGCATAAGCATACAACATCATTATCATAACAAAATAAATAAATAAGCACCACGTATGCATCATTACTCTCTCGTCAGAATTATGTCATATTACCACATACCATCACACCATGAAACATCATCATAACATTATACTTCACCATTTATATGTTGACATAACAATAACTGGAACCGTAACCTCATACATAGTACCATAGTGTATCAATAAATTTTTAAATAATTGCCTCATATCATGAGAATCATACATATGACAAAATAAATTTAGATGACGTTATTTTTTTTTTGTTCATCAACTCATCTTCATTGTATCATTCATCCTTTTTTTTTTAAGTAGCAATATCAATTAAACAATGTTAAATACTAATTTTAAACGTGGACACAAATTGTTTCACAATCAATTATGTAATATCCAACTAACAATTTCAAGCATTACCTTGAGTTAATGTTCATGCATATTGTATTTATCAAGATAAAAGACATAGTAGCCACATGGGTCTTAATTAATATTTCTAATCCTTTCATGCAAAAGGGGGTTATGCCAATTATGTTTGTGTATCCATGAATCCCCTAAACTCTACTCAAATATTTATAGTCAACATTTATTATGCCAATTTAGCATTGTGTATTATAAACTACCATGATTAAGAATGTTAATCCTCAACATTATTACTCATTAAACTTTTCTTTTCCATAATTAAGATATACCCTTACACTAAGTCAACACGGCATGATTCTTATAACATATACGCTTATATATTAAGACCTTTAAATTCATTTGTTATTCCATATGGTAACTTTATCAATCTATCTTAGAAACTTTCATTCATTTCTGCAATTGTTAGGGATGGTGGATACTGTATATATATAAATAAATTCTTTTGTAAAAATCCCAGCCAAAGTTATTTGATATATCAACACGCTTAACAACAAATATAGTTGGTATAACCCCATTTTTCATGAGTGTTTTAAGACAGAGGAGTCATTAGCAGTAGTACGTTGATTGAGGGCTCGGGGGTGGCCAGTTGTAGCAAGTCCTTGCACAATTGAGCCTATGGTTGGGTGGAGAGTCATCCCCAAAACCTTGTTGCAGTAAGAAGACTTCAGCCACAGGTAAGTGCTACTCATAGTTTGAACTTGATGTTAATTAGTTGATTAATTACATGTTTATTTAGGTTGTTACAGTGGTTAATTGGTTGGGTGGAGCGTAACTACTCCTATTATATTTCCAAATGACCAGATAAGTGAATGAACTGTAGGATTTTTTCTAAAGAAATGATGATTCATATCTGTTTATTTCATATATATAGGAATATGATTTGGTAATGTGTATACAACCTTTTATTTAATTAACTGAGAAAAAATTAATTCCCAATTTTGAAATTACTCTATACAGAAATCATGAAATAAAAAGGAATTTGAGTTGGGTTAAAGGCTGACATAGAATTTACATTTTCATATATTTATCATGGTTAGCATGGCCAAGGGATAACACTAAGAATAAGCTCTCAGATTATCCCTCAATAGCATGCAATCCATGTTTTAATATCAAAACCCTTTAGAGAATTAAGAGACAAAAACCCAGAATCGAGGAGGCATGTAATATAATTCCTATGTGTAGGGAGTATTTTGAACTATCTAACGTATGTAGAGGAATAAGTAAAATCCATAAAGCGTAAGAAGGAATATACTAAACCAGAAAATACATATATGAGCCTGAAGTAACTTCATTAGAAAATATCACTTTCAGTTACATAAATGTTCTTGATTAAAAAAAAACCATTTTAAGGTAGAATCAAATAAATTTGCATAGCCCCTGAGTGGATGCAAGCAGGAAAGTTTGGTTAAAACTCAAAAACTATATTGCCTTCATATGTAGAAGTATTGAGTCTAATATTAAACTTCTTGTGGCTTGACTGAGGAGAAAAATATATAGGAAACTTAGCCTTAGCCACCGGGTCTTATCAACACTGATATGAAAACTTTTAGTTACTGAAGAATGTAAGTTATTTATGGCTATGGTCAGACCTTGGCCTACAATTCAACACCTAATATGCTAGTCCTATACCAGGAGAACAAGAGAATCAATAGTTAGCCATAGGGTGCCTTGAAAAGTCGAGCCTTAAAAATCTCCATACCTTGTTTCCTTTGAAAACTCTCACGCAAAGAATGGAACTGACTTGTAGTCAATAGGAATAACTTCAGATAATGAATTGCAAGGGAAGAGAAAATAATTTAAACTAAAAATATGGAATAGAATAAAGAGGGGTGTGAATGTATGAATGAATGAGCTTACCTGATAAAAAATTATGTGGTGGCCAAGAAATCTCATACTTATTTAAAAATTAAATTTTTTCATAAGGGTATGAATTGTAAAAGAATTTACAGGAAAGAAAATTTTATTCAAGAGAAAAATTGTATGGGTACCATCTGGACCTGTACATCGATGGTGACTTAGAAGGAAGCTAGAAAAACCATAACCTTGCAAAAGGAAAAAGGGTGGAGCACTGTTTTTTTGTTGTTGTGAAAGGTGGGTTTTTTATTACTTCAATAGGACATTACATACGATATGGCTTTGTGCTACCAGTCTACTTGAAGGGAAACTAAATCAGTAGCACAAGTTCAAGTATTGATATTAAATTGACCCCTTTTGACCATAACGTTTGACAAAAAAAAAACATTACTTAAGTTTGCATATGGACAACATACACATAGGCCTTTTTCCTAAGAGAAAGAGCTAAAAAACAAAGTTTGTTAAAAATATCAAAGACAAAAATTCCTGGAGCTTATGAGGAGTGAAGGACCACCATGATCTTAATTAGATAGGAAAGACCTTAGATGAGAAGAACATAGCCAAGCCTTGAGGCCACTAATTACCTAGAACCACACAAATTGACCATCTCGAAGAAGGTAACCCATCCACACACTATGTATCCACGAGAAATGGAAACTAGTATCAAAATTATGCATCATGAGCCAAGGGTCTTGGAAGCTAAAACCTTGAGATTTTATGTAACACCAACAAGAGACTACTAACCACCACACTGCCTAGTGCAACAATGAGTCGACACTAAGATATAGTGGAAGGAAAGTCATGAATTCACTAGCATTTCCTAATTGACACCATGGATGGTAGGCCCTAGATAGAGCCACCGATGAATTGGGAACTATAATTGTGGACCCTTTAAAGACTACCATCATGAGATTAAGGAGCACCATGGAGAGCTTAGCCACAATATTGGAGCCAGAGCCAGACACAAAAGGGAAAATTGGAGAGGAATCTTCATAGTAGTCAACTAACACAAAATATCTAACCACCATTGTACCAAATGAGGTGCTAAGCCAAGTGTGAAAGAATCCATGAGAGGGAAATCCATCAAGGTATCCCACGCACCAAAATTATATAGGAGATTTGGTGCGATAGGCGGATTATACACGTCAGACGAATAGGGTGACTCAAACCCTAGAGGATCCAAGGAACTCTGGTCGGAGGAAGAGTGCCTAATGTTAGTTGCAAAACTACTCAAATTCTCCTCAATATTAGAGGAATGGGGTAGTTACCCTAAGCATCTTGCTCAAATGATAACCACCGCCAAATTTCATAAAATGGATCTTGACTATCCTCACTCTGGTTATTCACATGGCCAAGCGAGGTGTCACTATTGGGATAGGCGACATTGTGGGACAAGGGCCTTACTTCCGTACAATCAAGTCATAATCACGAATTCATAATTCTCTAATGTCCATCAATTCAAATTAAATCTTGATCCAAAATATAATATTCTAAATGAGAACATGAAATAATGAGACCATAACAACGTTTAATTGTAGCACAATGGAAATTCTAATAGAGTTTCATTAGAATGTTGTGGTTTTGACATTAGAGAAGGGATGATTATAAATATGTTATAAGTGTAAGGTAACGTATGGTACATTGCCCCAATTTTTATTCAAAACCTTTTGTTTTTTATAACCAATAACATTTTTGGTCTAAGAGGCTTGGTAGAGCTATAATGGAATATTTGAAGGTTTAGGAAAATCAATTGGGTAGGAGATCAATTTTAGGTTCATTACATACAAAGAGCATGATTCTGAGTCCTACTTAACTCAAATTTTGATTTTGAATCCTCCAAATATGAATATAAGTTTCACAAGTTCATATTCATGAATGTCTTTCACCACAATCTTGAGTTGTTTCCATTTAGTCTATAAATTAGGAGTGTTGCAGGAGAGATAGCCATTGGTCATATTGGCCAAAACAACTCCATTCTTATTCATAGAGGCAAAATGACTTCCATCCCACGCTAATGCCATACCCTCGTACTTCCATCTGCATTTGTAAAAGCTACAACTTACATCCTTCCTATTACACGCTTTCATACATTCGGGGTTGAGGAAACGAGATGGCATGTCATTTGTAATATCAAAAGTGTTGAACCTTAATCCACCACCTTCCACTTGCAGCGTTTCACAACTTCTAAATACTAAATTTTCCATGTTGTAATAGACACCGTAAATATTCATTCCCTCCCTCAGTTACTAGTATGCCCTCCTCACGTCCATTGATGGAGGTAAATCAATTGCTATGTATTTCTCATTATAATGAAAGCATGCCTCTAGTTCCATGTGCCCTTGATCTTCCTTGATATTGACATCAAGTTGAAGTGATTTGTATTTTTTATGACTCATCCTAAAGTTTTGAATTCATGTTCTTTACATGTGTCATTCTGAGCCTTAGATACAACCCCTAGATCAAAGCTCAACATGATTTTTTTAATGTATGCATTATTGAAAAGCAGTTGAATAAAAGAATTGATTATGACAAAGGTGTAAACTAGTACAACCATATAAATTAAATGGTTGATAAATGTCAATAGGATTAAATCCATAATAAGCATCAGCATTTATTACTATACATTTCATTTAGCTACAATTAAAAAAAAAAAAACAATAAAAACTAACCAAATTATAACAATATTTAAATTATTATATTATTAGTAAATAATATAACGAATTAATATCTAAGTTAAAAATATACACATTTAAAAAAATGTGGAACAAGATTCTTAATCATGGAGATTTATCCCCACTTTACCATGGAGATTCTTAATTTGTAAATAAGATTTATAATACCAAGGGCCAATCCCATGACTTATTAATACCACGTGTAGCAAACAAAGTTCGTACTGTGTGGTAATCTTTAGAACACTTAGAACATGAAGACATGGATAAGAAACATATATATTGAATAGTGTATAAAAGAATTGATGTGAGATATGAGATTACAAATGAGGGTCCGCTTATATAACTACGCACGTTCCCCTTCATGAACAGTCATGTCCTTAAAGACATGCCTCTTCAATTAACTAATTATTGTTTAATTATTAATTATTATGATTATTATTTATTTATTGATTTATATTTATATTATTTTTATATAAATTATATTCATAGCATTGTCTTCCTCTTTAGAAATTTTTTTCCTCAAAACTTATTGCTGACAAGGCGTGTCATTTTTTTTTCTTTTTCTTGTAATCTATTCACATCTTCCATAATTCTTCAAGTTGTAATCTTTCATGACACAAGATGATAGGATCCTCTAAGTGATAAATAAAATTGTCACACTGAGAAGGGATCTAACCATCCTAAATCAATCTTTTGTGGAACATGGCAATTACTTGATATTGACAGGATAAATTGTTATTGTCAGATTGGATTGTGCTGACACCATTATTCTTTAGAACATAATATGTTGTTTTTGTTCTAAGTGATACAAATATGCAAACTGATTGAGATGTTTACTCTTGTGATTCAGGTGTAGATAATGAGTTCTTGTGATCTGATTTCCCCTTAACTTGTTTGTGTCGATTTCTTAATTTACTTGAAGTATACGATTTCTTTTAGGTACGAAAGCCACTTGGTTAATCTCTAGATCTTCACTCGAAATATCCATCATTTGAACTGCAACATCTAAGATAATAAGTTTTGATAAGTCCGTTTTTCAATGATTTCTTATCATTTTTAAGTTTCTTAATTTGAGTGAATAATTTTTCGTTGTGGTCCTTAAGGCGAGTAACTTCTTCATTGTCTGTAATAATCTTTTCAACTTCCTTCTACATACTTTGCATTGCCTTATGATTTTATTGAAGAATTACGTTTGAGATATATTTTACGTCTTGGTGTAATTAAATCTAGCTTCAATGTGACATTCTGTAGTGTTATTTTATTCTTTTTGTAGGAAAATGTCAAAAAATTCTTTTTTGTTTTTAGGATGAAGGACCCCAGTGGTTCCATCCAAGGTGAACCCAAAATTATGTCACCTCAACTGTACCATAAGGATTGAACAAAGAATTGTGATATAAATGTATAGTCCCCAATATTTTATTATAAGTCAGTTATGTCATATTGTTTTGTGTTCCAGAGGTCTAAGTTTTCAATTATATTTGACTCGGGAATTACCAATTGGTTAGAAAATTTAGAGTTTATATAATTCTTACTTTCGGAGGGTGAGATAGAAATAGTAACATCTTTTCCTACAAGAGTCCCTTTAATCTTAAATAAAATTAAATCATAATTATATAAAGTTTCTGAAAATCTTCCTTTTTCTTTCATTATAGACTCCATTTTTTTCCATCGACCATTAATTCCATTTTGCATTCCTACATATAAAAACCATACCCAATTTTTATGTTTCTTCAATACTAATAAAAATTTAGTTCATTTTTTTTAAACTCCTTTATGTAAACTTGGTAATATAATCATATATTTCCCTCGATAGTCCTTATACTCAATATAGTATTAAGTATCCTTTTTAATATATATAATTTTTTGAAAATATATATACAACCTCCTTTTTTTTATTATTATAAATGATCAACTATATAACTTTTATCTCTCTTTTATATAATGTCTCACTTTTCATATAGAAATTTATAAATTTTGTTTTTAAACCTTAAACCAAATTTGTCTCAATTAATCCTTACGTAGATATTTAACGTCGGTGGTGGTAACATAATGAATTTTAGGTTTTTTTGGAGTATTATTTAATGAGTTTAATATTTAATTTTCTCAAACCCTAAGCATCGACGTTCAAGATTATGCATATGCGCTTGTCTAATTTGAAGAGAGGAATTTAAATGACTGACACTAATTGATAACTGCGTACATAAGCAGATTGAGGCACAGGGATCAAAATGGTTGTGCATTGTGGGGGATCTTTGGGTAGGTCAGTGGTATCTGGGAAGTCGAACAACAATTCCAGAAATCAAGGGGACAAAATTCACAAGTAGAGAATGGAATTGTGGGTGTATGGCATCCATGTGGAGTACGATCACTGTTGTATCGTTTTTGGCTATGATAGAGTAGTGAAATAGTAGTGAAATATGTTGAGAAATTTAGGGCATAGTAATTATGTGATTTTTTTTTATTAGTAACTATTTGAGAGTGCTTTTTACTTCTTTAGATTAGGATCTTCTTTTACTTAGATTATTAGTGTTTTTCTTCATCAAACAACTACCATTGCATAAATCATAAAAAGACAAGAGACATAAAATATAGGCTATCATCCAAGGCTAAAACCTCTCACTCTTTGAGAGGAAAATCTGCACAAATTATTCTTATAGAGATTTCAATTGATGAATACCAAGACCAAGACCCTTGACCTATTTTCCACTCGAAGACCAAGACACAAGTTGACAATCAACCTTCTGCCCCTTTCCTTTTCTCGACTCCTCTTCCACTTCGATCTTCTTTAGCTTCAAACCTCGACCTTTCTTCTAGACTTTACCTTCTTTGTCTCGACCTCTCTTCTGTTGCAACTAAGCTTCAGACTTCACACTTTCTCAGCGACCCTTTCTTGATTCTTTCCACTACCCTTAGGCTTCAAACTTCACACTTTCTTGGCTACCCTTTCTTGACTCTTTCCTCTGCACCTAAACTTCAAACCTCACACTTTCTCGATAACCCTATCTTGGCTCTTTCTTCTGTTGTACTTTGCACTTTCTGCTTTAGACTTGGTGACCGAAAAATCTATGTCTAAATGAAATTCAGACGGCCTTATTTATAGTGGTTTGTCACTGTAATAATCCGACTTGAAGAAGTTAAGCCGACATGACTGTTTGGAGGAGTTAATTAATTCATTTTAGGATGAATTGAAGAGGGATACCTTGTGCTTGTCTTGGAGGGATTTTTGACATTTCTATTGACTCTTACTTAAGTCTAATATGCCTAATAAGGGCGCATAATACATGACATGGACTCAAATTGATTTTATGACAAATTCTAAGGACTCACAATGGGATTCATACTAAAATTAAATTCCTTGCTCATGAAACCCATGGACAAGAATTACAATAATAATTTTATTTTTCTTTATTTCATCAATTACATAAAATCACAATTACACATGTCATTATGAAGACCAAACCTAGTTACTTTTCAAAACTCCCTTTTAACTAGGGAACTATTCATAATGGTACTTGGTCATTCTCAATCTGAAGAATTTCTCATAAGAAGAGTCAGATTAGTAACCCATCTGTATAGCATCATATCAACCAACATTGTCACATAGCAAGGCCTTGAATAATAGATCTATCTCTCCACGATATCCGAGTACAATTCTAGCGAGACCAATGATGTATATACTCCCTCCTCACTGTCTCTCTCAGAACGTACCCCACCCAGGTTCTTAGGGTGTGTTCCACTAGGACTATTTTTATATTCGATTCCCAGTCCTCAAAGAATATCAGTCCTCAACAACTACTCTTATCTTGGATGCCCTAATATATCCTCAAATAGCATCAGATGCCATATTCTTACCCAATCCTTCATTCTATCTTCCCAAGTGAAAACAAGAATGATGTGTCTATCTCTCCCTCTTAATTAGGGAGAACATATCTTTTCCAATAAAGGAATGTACTCATTCCTATAGAATGAATGTACTTAAGCTCCCTCTTGCTTAGGAATTCCCAAGTTTCTTCCAAGTAAGAAACTTGTTTTCAGGCTCCCTCTTAATTAGAGACCTACAACAACTGCTCACATGGAGATAATGGGACAACCAACTTCTTCAAGAACTCCTTCTCATGATGTCATGAAATTCTTTTCGTTATGTAGGAGTCTTCATCTTGGGGACTTCTACATAGGGCATCGACCATCCATCAATTTCATCAATGAGTCAGCCATGTCATCATCATAAAGTGATCCATCAATCCATATATGGCCTTCCTTCATGTCGTCGTGCTTTTTTCATGCCATGTTTACTTAAGGATATTTCATCCTACTACATGTGCATCGGTGGTGGAAGATATCCATATATCTTCCCTTGGCATCCCTGCATAAACCCATCCAAATATTTGTTCAAAAACAAATGAATGCACATTAAAATCAACATTACCTTTGTGATGGTCTTTCATCATGACATCTTCTAGTTTGCGCCAACATCCTGCATACATATCGACACATCTCCCAAAGATATATATATTGTCAAGGGTCTCTTTCTTTTTCAACTTCATCAAAGTCTTCATATCTTCCATGGAGATATCCTAGTCAAATCTTCTTGGTCATTTGGATGTTGATAGCCTTTACCATGGTTGCATATTCCATGATCTCTTCCTTCCTTTCATCACATATCTCATTCCCAGGATTTTCTAATAAGAGTTCCTCAATTGTTGTCAACTACATCATACTTCATATGATGACATATTACGCTGATGTCATCTAGTGAATGTATGACTCATGCATTCCTTCATTTCTTCAAGGGAGGAGATCATTCCTTTTGATCATGCTCTCAAGATAGAGCATTGATCCATGTTACCTGCAACTATATGACATGATTTCTACAATATCAAATGTAAGCGTACATACCTCACTTTTCTTTGGGTCATCCAGACTTCCTATAGCAGTGTCCTTTATTGAAAGATCTTCAATCCCTTGATATGCTTCACTTTTAAGTCATCATACCATCATACCATCCTCCCATGAATTTTACAAGTTTGGAATTCTTGATGAAACACTTGCTTCCTCTCTTGATCGGTGAACCTTTTGATGAAGATTCCATCAGAGAATCTTGAGGATATAAAGTATCTTCATCAACAAATGTTTCATTTTTTCTTATGTATGATGAACCTTGTACTAGATGACCATGCCACTTATGTTTCCAATGAGATTCCCAAGAGCTATATCCTTGAATTCCATAGATTCTAACCATTGTTCATGCTTCTCTATGATGATGTCTTGAGTTATTTCTTTCAATGCTTCTATGATGCCTTGATGCATCCCATTTAGTGAAATATGATAGCCATATAATACAATAGAAGAATTAGGAATTTGAAAATAACTTAGGTGAGGAAGACTATCTCAGTCATAGTAGAGATCTCTTGCTTCCTCTATCTTGGACTTCTTCTTTTCAGCTTCCTCCACTTCTTCAATGATATGAGCTTCTTCTCTTCTTTGTTTGTTATTGTCCTTCTTGATCTTAGGACAATCTCTTTTGTAGTGTCCATATTCTTGACATCCATAGCATTGGGTTTTAGCCATGTTCTTTTTCTTTTTCTGAGGACCAAACTTTCCAAATTGTCCCTTTCTTCTCGTCATTGCAACATAAGCTTGATTTTTCTCACCTGCTCCCACATCATATTTAGCCTTTAGTTCAGATTCTTAGATCTTGCGTAGTGACCATAGATCGTGGAATGGAGTAGTTTCTTTCTTCCCATAGATACTTGAAGTGAAGTTACCCCACTTCTCTGGTAGTGCATTTAATATAATTGTATTCATTTCTATATCAGGCATGACTTCTCCAAGGTCTTTTATTTGATCCAATATCTCAGATATCCTCATAAACTATGATGTTATTCCATCTTCTCTTGACAGCTTTAGCTTGTAGAATCCTTGCCTTAAAGAGATGAATTTTCCAGCAGTTCTTATGGAATATAAATCTACTAGTTTGTCATAGATTTCTTTGAAGTTTTGAGTTTAGATACATATGGGATGAGGGAATCCTTGATGGATTCTATGAGAATCCTTTGAGCCCTAAATTACCCTTTCATATACTTGCAAGAGCTTGAGCATCTTCCTCTCTTGGTTTAGTGATATAACTTTTGACATGTTCAATAACCTATTTTCAAAGAGATTCATAACTTTCCTTTTCTTCCATGCAAGATAGTTTGAAGCCCCAACCAATTTGTTGCTTTCCTCGCAAAAAGGAATTTTGACATATTTAGATGTGGACATAAACATACTTACTTGATCGGATGCTCGTTGTTTTTGCTGCTTCCTTGATGTTGATGATGATATAGAGGATAGAAAACTTCTCCTTGATGAAGGTAGTTTTCTTCAAGAATGATCCTTGATCCCACAGAGAGTGAGATGACACTGCCTTTTAATCTAGCTTCCTTTGGATGAATAGTCTTCAAAACACATTTTCTTTAGTAGATGTAGGGTTTTGGACTTCTTCTTCTTGATGATGATCCCAATACTTCTTTGTAGACTTCTTTGATCTAGGTTTATGAGGCTTCCTTTGACTTCAAGATTATCTTTGCTTTGATGCCTTCCTTGAGATTTGATCCTTGAGTGTCTCTTGATAAGATTCCCTTCCTTGACTTCGTCACCTTAGCTCTGAAACCATGTCGAGAAGTCTAGGGAATAGTAATTATGTGATTTCTCTTCTATTAGTAGCTTCTTGTGAGTGATTTTTACTTCTTTAGATTAGGATCTTCTTTTACTTAGGTTATTAATGTTCTTATTCATCAAACAACTATCAATGCATAAACCATAAAGAGACAAGAGAAACAAAATATAGGCTATCAGCCAGGGCTAAAACCTCTTACTCTTTGAGAGGAAAACCTGCACAAAGTTAGCTTATAGAAATTCCAATAGAAAAATACCAAGACCAAGACCCTTTACCTATTTGCCACTCCAAGACCAAGACACAAGTTGACAATCAACCTTCTGCCTCTTTCCTTTTCTCGTCTCCTCTTCCACTTCGGTCTTCTTTAGCTTCAAACCTTTGACCTTCTTTCTAGAATTTACCTTCTTTGTCTCGGCCTCTCTTTTGCTGTAACTAAGATTCATACTTTTCACTTTCTCAGCTACCCTTTCTTGGTTATTTTTGCTGCACATAGGCTTTAGAATTCACACTTTCTTGGCTCTTTCTTTTGCACCTAAACTTCAGATCTCACACTTTCTTAGTTACCCTCTCTCAGCTCTTTCTTATGCTATACTTCACACTTTATGCTTTAGACTTGGTGACCGAAAAATCTATGTCTAAATGAAATTCGGATGGTCCTATTTATAGTGGTTTGTCACTGTAATAATCTGACTTGAAGATTTTAAGATTACATGATTTTTTGCAGGGGTTAATTAATTCATTTGAGGACGACTTGAAGAGGGATACCTTGTGCTTGTCTTGGAAGGTTACTTGACATTTCTATTGACTCTTAGATAAGTGTAATATGCCTAAGAAGGGTCCATCATACATGACATAGACTCAAATTGATTTTATGACCAATTATAAGGACTCACAATGGGAGTCATACTAAAACAAAATTCCTTTCTCATGAAACCCATGAGACAATAATAATTTTATTTTTCTTCTTTTCATGAATCACATAAAATCACAATTACACATGTCATTATGAAGACCGAATCTAGTTACTTTTCAACAAAACAATGTCATGGGAAACTATTGCAGACTGCAAGAGAATCGGGTGGTGGTGGACGATTTTTGTGGCGGAAGGTTAGACGGTGGTGTAAAAATTCCTTGTAGATTCAAACTGCTAATTGTAATTTACTAAAATAATAGATTTGAATCTACTCTACTCATCAGCAAAAAGAATTAAATGATCATAGAATCATGAAGCATACAAGAGAAAGAATCCAATCAACACATTACATAATTATTTCCTAGGGAAAGCCACAGCTAAAAACCCCTACTATTTGTATATTGTGTTAGTACGAAAATATGAGAAGATTACAATGATTTTCTCAAGCCCGAGAAACCTCTGCACTATTTCTATCTGTCTCACATCTTCCTAGACAAGCCTAGGCCAATACTTGCCAAGTCCCTATTTCCTTGCGTTGTTTCCTCTTGCTCAAGTCCCTATTTCCTTGTGTTGTTTCCTTGGGAATTAGCTCCCTATTAATTAGGGAATTTCCTCAATTGGAATTGTGCAATCCTCATAGGCCTTCCTCTGATTACATGTACCACCTGTACAATTCAGATGATTATACAACTGATTACACTGTCCCCGAACTCCAAGATGAACTGGTTAAATCTCATATCTGACATGCATGAGATAGTTATGAGTGAATCATTAATTAGCTGGTTGATTACTGAAGGCAGCACCACACTACTAGACCTCCCACTAGTTCCTCCAACAGTTGAAACTAGTTTAACCGACCTTAACTAAGTTAAATTGAATTAATTAATTACATCTCAAAATAAATTCAACCAGGGCTCCTATAAAGTAGGAGACACTCTACATGACTCAAGTTATACCCTTAACTCGAATTAATTAAGCCAACTAAGTCAAAATAACTTAGTTAACTAATACAAGTTTTCATGTGATGTGGAATTACAATTTTGTTCCTAATTTAATTCAAGGAAAAAAATAAATTAGGATTTTCTTGTTTCATTTTCAACACTCCCTCTCAACAAGAAAGGGATTATCTGCTACATCAATCCTGCCTCTATGAAACTCGAATTTGCATCTTGACAATGCCTTTGTCAAAAATATTTACATTGTGCTCCTCTGTAGGAATGTATTTCAGCAACATGCTTCTCCTCTACACAACAAGATGTCGATATGCTTGGACCGATCATGAAAAAATGAATTCTTAGAGAGCTTGATACAACTCTAATTGTCACAGTAAATCACTATAGGATCCATTCGCTGAACAAATAAACCAACAAGGATCTTCCTCATCCATATAGCCTCATAAGCTGCTTGAATAGTAGACATGTACTTTTCTTCTATCGAACTGAGTGAAACTGATCTCTACTTCCTGTTGTACCAAGAAGCTGTTGCTAACCCAATACTGAAGATTCCCCCTGATGTGCTCTTCCTGTCATACGGACTCCCTGCCTAGTCTGCATCTGTGAAGCCTTGAAGCTTCACTCCCTATTTCCATCTATACCAAAGACCAAACCGAGTGGTGCCTATGAGTTATCTCAACATATTTTTAGTTTCCTTCCAACATAGTTTGGTTGGCTTAACCATTGCTTGACTAAGCTGGTTAACTACAAAACATATGTCCGGTTGTGTGTTCACCAAATACATAAGTGTATTTATTTTTTGTAGCATCGGATGTGCTCTAAGTCTCAAAATTTGCAGGGAGGCTTAAACACATGCATTCTCCAATACCTGGAAATTGTTTTCTGGAATTCCACCCGAAGATAGTTAAATTAAAATAATTAATTATTTTTAATAGGTCCCTAAGTCTAAACTTAGTAAATTAAAATAATTAATGGGTATTAATCTAAACAATGGGTGAAACTTCTAGAAGAAGACGAGGATCAAGAAAAAATTAGCTGAGCCATTGATTAGAAGTTCATCTGGGCTGTTGGTTGTCCAATAGAAAGATAAAAGAAGAGGCTTGAGGGGCACTTGGAGAACACATTGAGTGGAGATCAAACGAACAAATTTCTGAAGCACAATAGTTTTCGGGAAGATAATTTGAAGTGATCTTTTGCAGTGAGGGGCAGGGGTAGTATCTAGTGGGGATTTTTACTGGGACAGAGAGTACAAGGCAGAGAGGGAAGAATGACATCCAGAGGGGCTGATGTTGGGCCACGCAAAGCTGATGCAGTGACAGTGCATAGCCTGAAGGGAGATCGAATTCCTACTGAGGAAATAAAGTTTCAGAAGCCGGGAGTTGGGGTGTGAGACTGGGAGGCTGAGAGTTGAAGTTTCCAGCCAGAAGAAGGTCAAAAGGAAGATCAACACAATCCCCAACAGAGGTGACATAGAGACTGCACGAGAGTGACGCAATTCTGCGCAAAGGCTAATGTAGAAGGGTCGCAAAGGCTCTCCTCCAACAGATCAGAGCTGGATCTTCCAATGACAGGGTGAGATCATCTCACAATTTTGATTTTTCCAGTTTCTCTCTGTATCAAATAGTTAGTTGGGCATCCAATGAATTGTACTTAGAATTACTACTGCATAATAAGAAAACCCTCAGTTGCTGCACCGGTTTTCCCACATTAGGTTTTTTCAGGGGCATTGGTCCAAAAATAATGGTGTCACTTGTATGTTATTCCTTTCTTGCTCAGATTCTTGTTTCCGCATTTTGTTTAAATGGTGAAGGTTGTAGTGTATTAGTTTCGTTGTTCACTGTAGGAAACAATAAATAATGTTATTGAGTAATTAACAAATAGAAGAAACATAATCAGTTGCTATAGTAGAAATTTGGGCAACAAAATTTTCACATGGTATCAGAGCTGCAGGTGAAACAAGAGAGCAGAGCCGGAAGAACCTAGTGGCGAAGAGCAAGAGGGTTGAAGTGCTGCGTAGGCAGGAAATCGAATCCCTAGAGGGATTACACAGTCCAGGCTAGGAGGGAAATTTTTTCGAAGAAGGTATCTCTCTGATTGAGTCGACAGAGAGGTAAGACTTCCAGATCGAAGTTTTCCAGTGTTTGAGGGAGCATCGTAGAAGCTTCAGCGAAGAGGAGGTTTCTAGTGGGATGCAGTTTTCTACAGGAAGTTGTTGGGTAGAAAGACATCCAAAGGAAGAAGAGAGACACTTGAGGGAATTTCTTCCTTAGAGAATTCCTGGCCAGGGAATTCGAATTATCATTTACTGAGCAACAACAGGAGAGAGGAGGTCATTCGACTTTTTCTATTGGAAGAGATGGCAACCAGTGGATTGAGAGATCAGGATAGGTTGCATGGTGCATCCAACTATGTGATCTAGAAAGCAAGGATGTTATTCCTTCGGGGTGAAAATTTTCTCAAGATACACGTCGACAGCATGGTAGATGAGCCCGTGGATCTAGATTCACTCAATAATTATAAGGGATAAATGGGGAAGACCAAAGGAATTATCCTTGGCAGAGTGAAGGATCACATAGTCTGTCACATCGTTGGTAGAGACACTGCCAAGGAGATGTGGGATTCTTTGTCGATGCTATAAGAGGAATCTTCCGAGTAGCATAAGATGTACATGGAGCAGAAGATGATATCTATGCAGATGTAGAAGGGGGAACACATTGATCCGTTCCTTACTAAGCTTCAAGAGACCCAAGATGAGCTGGAAGCTATGGTGTAAACACCTCAAGATTTTGAGATGGTAAGAATGGCCCTGAATTTAGTTTCTGAGGAGTGGAAAGTTTTTGTCCAGAGCATCCTGGGCACGATGAATTTTCCCTACTGGGATGGAATGTGGGCAGCTCTTAAGCAAGAGGAGTTGAGGAAAGACTTGGTCAAGTGTAAACTTGACAGAAGTAGCAGCAGTGGATCGAAGCCTAAAGAGGAGGAAGAGAATATAGCCCTCGCATCCAAGGGTCTGCAGGAGCGGCGGAGGCGAAGAAGGACATATCGAAGATTAAATGCTTCAGGTGTGGTGAATTTGATCACTATGCAACACAGTGTCCTCTCAGGAAGAAGGAAAAAGATGAGAAGCATGATCTGAACGTTGCACCTGTGAAGATCGAGGAGGAGGAGTTTTCCATGAAAGCTGAGATACCTCCAGTAGGGAGGTAGGTTGATATAGAGTTGTAGTTCAAAAGGACTGCAATTGGGTAGGATCCTTGAGGAGTCCACCTCTCAAATAAATTTCTTGCTACGGGAGCTCGGATCAGAAGTAGCAGGATGGACCAGTGTTAGTTGGTGCAGAGGAGTGCCAGAGTGATAGTTGCAATGGCTAGGAGTTCCAGAGACTAAGCAACACAAAGCTAGAGTTGACAACAATGTAATTGGCACATAGTAGAGTCAACAATAGCGCAGAGGCTTCAGAGGGTCAACATAGAGACTAGCAGCAGTTAGAACTCCAACAACGAGATGCATCATACTGAACACTTGTTCAGTGATTTGGGATTCTTTTCTGTTACTGATGCAGTAGCAACAACAGTTGGAGAAGGTTGCAGTGCAGATGCAGTATTGGCAGTGGCAGTGCTAGTATCAACACAAATGCGGATTTGAAAGGGAGTTGCAGTATGGATGTAGTGTTGACATTGGCAGGGTCAACATCAGCACAGATGGAACATTTGCGTAGTAGTTGGTGGAAAAGATTTCATACATCAGTAACGCAGAAGAAGATGTTACAGAACAGAGTGATGCTTCAACAGGTTGCCTTGCTAGAGCACATTCCTCGGTAAGAGGGAGTGTTCAATTCTGGTAGCATATGATGCACTCTAAGTCTCAAAATTTGCAAGCAGGCTTAGACACATGCATTCTCCAATACCCAGAAATCATTTTGGGAAATCCCATTCAGAGACAGTTTTATTAAAATAAGCCTACTAAGAGCCCTGGATGACTTAGCCAAGGGCCAAAAAGATATGTTGGAAGAGATAAAGATGCATAACAGATAGAGGACCACTCCTAGAGGGTTTCTATTTGGGGAAACTTCTGGAGCCTCTTAGCCATTCAATCACCCCTCACCAGCAGCACAACACCCATCAGCTAGTGGGCCAACTTGTGCCACACTACCCTCTTTCTTACCAGTGGCACAAATAGAACCAACAAGGGGTGAAGGCCCCATTCAGATGGGAGACTATTTCAGAGAGTGCAAATTTATGGATGCAAACTTCAAGGAAGCACTCTCTTTCACAGATTTCTGCAAGCTCAAGCAGCGTGAGAAGAACAAGGGTTATGGAGGACAGGGAACCCAGAACTATGAGCTACAAAGGACCATAGGGAGGATGCATTTCCCTAATTTTGATGGCACTACCAAGTGCATGTCTAGGGCTTGGGTTGAGAAGATGGACACCTACTTCCAACTCAACCGAATGACAGAACAGGAAGCCATCAAGATGGCCACGCTGCACATGGATGGGGAAGCCCATGACTGGTGGTTTCATGGCTTGGACACCCTAGGTCATGCCAATGTGGATTCTTATGAGGATTTCACTAGGAGGGTTGTGGATCATTTTTACCAGAGAGATCCAGAGGCCCACTTCAGAGAGCTGACCCAAAGGTGCCAAACAAGTAAACATGAGTAGTACATCTAAGAGATTTTGCAAGTATCAGTGATGGTTCCAAATCTATCAGAGGCTAGGAGGGTGTACACTTTCATTGAGGGCTCACTTGAGCCCCTTCGTGGACTAGTGAAGTCACACAGACCCTCCACACTACAGGAGGAAGTTTTGTGCACTAGAGATCTACATGGGTCCATCCCCAAGACTAGAGCACCTTTTCTTACACGAACGCCTTTTCCACAGAAGGGGCATGAGATTAGACCTCCACCTCAGAGGACCACACATGGGTGGGGGTAGCTAGATGATGAGACAAGAAAGGACCTCAAGAGGAGGACGTTGTGCTTCACATGCAAGGAGCCATGGGCATCAGGCCATCAATGCACTACTGGCAAAGAACACTATATTGAGGTCTTTTCCGACAGTGACCAGGAGGACAAGGTGGAGCAGGAGTGTGGTGTAGGAGATGATGAGAGTCCCATAGATAGAGGGCCACCATGACCACCTCCACAGGGTGGGGCATCCCTTGCCCCATTTGGGGGAGTCCTTTCTTCCTTATGCGGGGTTCCCAATTTTTTGACATTGAGGATCAGAGGCACCATACGGAGGTAGCGGGTGTCAGTCATAGTTGATAGATGAGCTACCCACAACTTCATAGATGCCCAATTGATTCAGAGGAGGGGCCTCACTACGACTGAGTTGGAGGGATTTTCAATCCTAGTACCAGGTGTCCACACCATAGAGTGCACTCGGTATGTGCTTGCCTTGATAGTAGTTATGGGGAACTACTCAATGACAAACCATTTCTTTGTGGTCAATGTGCCAGAAACCAATGTGGTGATGGGTGTCTAGTGGTTTTACTCCTTTGGGAGAGTCACTACAGATTGGAGGAACCTAGATATGGGGTTCATTGAGCTGGACAACAAACTGGTAGTTATGAGGGGCATGCAGTACTATCCACCTCAGACAGTATTGGCCCATAGGATGGAGGCATATCTACGACATGGGGACATTGCATGGGTAGTAGAGCTAAGGATTTGTTGAGGGACAAACCTAGTGACCACCACCAGACATACATGCTTTGTTGGACAGATACACAATTGTGTTTGGGGACATTCCACCATGGTAGCCACCAGACAGGGGATTCGAGCACACTATTGAGTTGGAGCCGAGTGTGCAGGCATTGATCACCACCACTTATAGGCATCCCAAGGCATATAAGGATGATATGGAGAAGTCCATTGAGGATTTTTTAGCATTGGGCCATATCAGGCAAGTTCATATCCCTTCACTTCTTCAGTAGTACTGGTGAAGAAGAAGGATGGAACCCTTCGTATGTGCATTGACCCTCCCATTTGCTGCTTGCTTTAACTTGTAAAGCTATCTAGAACTCACCACTGATTTGTCTGCTGGTCTTGGGACTACTTCCCAAACACTATTTTTGATAATGGAGTCATAATCCTCTACCTTGGCATTGACCCATACTAGTTCCTGCACTGTTTCCTCAAATGAGGATGGCTCAATCTATACACTCTCACTCATCAAATCCATGTAGCCAGTGTATTGATCTGGTGATCTTCTCTTCCTACATTGTGATGTGGGTGCTCCCACATTCTCTCTAGCAGCATGCATCAATCTATCCTCCTCTCTGGCATGCTTCCTTCCATCTCTGGAAGTCTCTGCATGAGTGAGTGCTTCCACTCTCTAATCCTCTGCATGTGGCTACTCCACATCATCTTGAGGTTCTTCCTTTGGAGGCTAAAAGTTCCTCTTCTCCATGCAACTAAATATCCCTCTCAAGGGAATATATCATGGCCTTCTCTTCATCGAACTTCACATCTCTAAGAACAACTTTCATCCTATGAGATGGAAGGTACACAAAATATTTGTGAGGTGCGATGAGGCTCATCAATAAGTAAATTATATGGGCCTTAATGCCACTCTCCATCTTACTAAAATCAAATTTTCTCACATTTCTTTACATATTTTATTATATTTTTCTTAGTGAGAAGGGTAAAGATGAGATGTTATATCATGTGGCCTAATGCGCATTAATTGCAGGATTTGGAGCACTTTTTGGCTAATTTAAGTGCAGGAAATAAAAGTAGACAAGCAAGAGGTATTTAGGAGATTGGATATCACTCCTTAACTCCTCAATCACTCGAATATTCCTCCTTCAGATCTCATCAACTCAGAGTTACAAGCATCCAAGCCACCAAGTTCATTAGCAACCAAGCCAGTGATAGTTGAAGACAAGCTAATCTCAAGTTTGGGAGCCAAGCCTCCCTAATTTTAAGGAAGTTGTTGGTAGCTTCATTTGTATAAATAAGAAGGCATAGGGCCTCATTAGGAGTTGACTTTTTATTGTAACCAAGAGGAATTTTTGAGCTTAAGATATTGTGACTATTATTCTCATGTTATTTTTGACATTTTGGTGATAATGAAAAGGGTTTTTTTTTATCCAGCACTGAGTTGGCTCAGAGGGTTGAATCTCTTGGGTTAGGGCCCAACCCTAGCAGTAGTGGTCCCTCTTCTTTTTTTATATGTATGCTTAGATTACATTCACAGTTAGTTGCTGAAGTTATTTCTTCTTTATTTCATTTACAAGTACTTGAATAATAATTTAATTTTTCTCCCATTCGTTGATAAGGGAGTTCAATGGTACAATAGTGAAAGTGAATACTTCAAAAAATCTTTTGATAGTGGCCTCTTCATCATCTCCCTCATGGGATCATGGTTTGAGGGCCCCACTCTCAGAGCCCCAAAAACAAATTTGTCTCTTTATATCATTGTGTGGCTAGGATTCTTGATTGAGTAGATTACTATTTATAATTCCTTAGAAGTACTTGTAATTGTCATTTTGGTTTCTTGAAGTTGTTGTATTCTAGAAAGCATTGCATTTCACATATTTCACCATTAGCCATCAATAAATTTGTTTTTCCTAAGTTCAACTCATATTTTCCATATGTAAATGAAGTTATGCATAAATGAAGGAAAGAATGTGTGTAGTTGCAGGAGTTTCTAATTTGCAGGGAGAACTCATTTCACCAGCCTCATCGAAGTCTTCTTCACCCATACTTCCAAAGTCTACCAACCCCTAATCCAAATTTCTATTTTGTAGTAAAGTGGACATCTCCCTTGAGAAAATCCAACCATATTGAAGAGATAGGCTGAGCCTTGGGTAGTGTACACCTCCTCTATGTCGTATCCCACAAACAGACACCTTTCCCACACTTTATTCCACCTCTCCTACCTTCCTATATCTTTCAATCTATTTCTTGTAGTAAACCAGGACATCGTGTAGTAAAGCCTAGACATCTTGTAGTACTACAGGAAACCTTGTAGCAGCCTGTTTTAAGCCCGAATTGAGCAGAAATGATCAGTTGAGCTTAGGCTATGCCTCCACTTTGCTTCCATACCCTTAATACAATTATGGACATGTTTCCACATGCCTTTATCCCCTAAAAAGGTCAGGTTGTTTCACTTAGCATTTACATTTATAAAATTGAAAATAAAAAAGACTCTTTTCTACAATTTCTAGTTAGTACATGCATAAGCCAGTCATAGTAGTTTTAGGATAATTTCCATGCCTATTCTAAATATCTAGATGTTAGAATACAAGGTTAAATTAGGTCTATTTTGAAAGTAATATGTGTACATGCTTAGCTGGATAATTTCATGTCAATTCATAGCACTTTCCCATTAAACATTTTCATTTCCTAAAGTAGGCAGCATTTCCTTTCTGCATTAAAGATAATTTTCCATTTGCTGTTAGTAGTCAGACTCCTTTTAGTCAATATAAGACGAGTTTGAAAAACCCTAATGGTCTATCATCCCAATTGAAAACTGACAAGAGTATACCATTGCATCTACTATGTATACAATACTATCACCTCCAAGTTTATATGAACCTTGAGTTGATGAAGTAAAGTTGGTAGCCCTAGGAGTTTCATCATCCTTGCTGCAATACTGGGTCTTATCACTTTTTGGTGTCGTTGTTGGGGAGGTGTCTAGGTAGATTTGATTTCTACTTTCCTTTCCATTTAACATTAAGTAAATAGATGCAATTCATGCTTTCCTTTTGTTTTTCATTCAACAGATAGTTTCAATTTTTGCTTTCTTTCCATTCTACAAGTAGTTCCATTTAGAAAATAGCTGCAAATCCTGTTTTCTTTCCATTCTGCAAGTAGTTCTAAAAAAACCCTAAAAAAAGAAAAAACAAATTCCTTTCATGCCTCGTAGGAGTAGAGACAACTTAGGAATTTTTTTTCCAAATACCCCAACACCATCTAACATCCAACCTTCCCTCTTCTTTGGTGGTTGTGAGCTAGAGGACCCATTAGGCAAACAAACAGAGATCTTTGAAGAGCCTATTGGGGAAGAAGAAGAAGAAACCATTCCACCAACCTCCACCATGGCTGAAAATAGAAATGGGATTGAAAGCATAAATGGAGTTGAAAACAGAACTGAGGGTGCTTTTCCCATCAGAGAAACTAATGGAGATGATAGGATGAAAAACATAAGCCCCTTTTCCCTTCCTGACTTCCATGGCTTAACCTCAGAGGGCCCTGATACCTTTTTGTTTGAGTTTGTTGTCATATGCAGATCTTATGATTACACCTCTGACAACCAAAAGTTGAAATTGTTCCCATCGACCCTTAAGGATGAAACCTTGCACTGGTTCATGGGTTTGCCTAGGGACAACATCACTACCTGGGCACAAATGCAACAAGCCTTCAACAATAAGTACATGGATTATTACAGGTCCAAAGATACCAAAGATAAAAAGTTTAGAATGACCTTGGGACATGATGAGTCTTTGGAAGATTATGAGGAAAGGTTCTGACTCAGCTACAAAAGGGCTAGATGCATCCTCGATCCTAAATCACTCAAGCTAGTCCTTCTTAGAGGGATCAGGGAAGATCTCCTAGAAACCTCAAACATGTTGTTGGCAGGGCACATATACCAGTTATCCTATGATGATATCAAGACAATTTTCAAAAATCATTCTAGGGCAGCCAGAAAGAAGGGTAGGGCTAGTCAATCTGTGGCCAGTTCATCCTCCTTCAACACATCCATCAAAAGTGAAATTAGGGACATTTTGGAAGACTTCAAAAGTGAAATGTTGCATACCCTTGCTCTGCAAATGGACACCATGCAGATTAGGAGGAAACAAGAGGAAGAAAAAAAATGCCTTAGCTGTCTTTTTCCCTAGATGCACTAGAAGACACCCTAGAAATGAATTTCCATTGAATCTTATAGAGATCTGCTCGGTTTGCGAGGAGAACCACTCCACAGACAAGTTCCCTTCTCTGACTGGATTGAAATCTATGTATCAAGGAACTAAAGATGTGACTGAACAACTTTGTTATATCAACCAAAGGAGGCATCAAGGACCTCGACTATACTAACAAGGCAAGCAAGGGGAATCCTATTCATATTACAACCTTAACCAGAATGTGTCCATTCCCCCTTGGTGTCCTCCTGCTCATCCTTCATTTTCCACACCTTCTCCCTGGTCTTTTGCACCTCAATATTATTCTCAACCTGCCAACCAATTATTTCATCCATATGCTTCCCCACAACCTCAGTGGAATACACCATCCCAGAGATGGAGGCTCCCATACAACCAATCTCCAGCCTTACTACCTCCACCTCCATCTCAACCACAACTTCGTCACCCTACTCCACCTAAGCAACCTCAAATTCCAACTCAGCAAAATCTGAACTTGAACAACAAACAGACACAATAGGTCTATAGTGGGGAGACATCTTACCCTGCCTATGCTGTGGAAATTCAAGAAATCAACCTCAATTCTGGAAGAGTGCTTCTATATAATCAACCTCCAGCTGCACCTAAGGAGCTTGAAGAGGAAAAGGAGAGTGTTCCTCAAGCCAATCCACCTCCTTTTCCTGAGATATTAATCCATCCTATCCAGCACACCCCAGAAGAGACTGAACTTCTAGGTGAATTGAAAAAATTGTGTTAAAATCCCACTCCTACAAGCTATCAAGGATGTTCCCATCTATAACAATTTAATCAAGGAGAAATGCTTCAAACATCCTGGGAGGCGAAATAAAGACACCCCTACCATTAATGTCATTGGACAACTGTCTAACTTAATGTTGGGGCGAGTGATTTTCCTGAAGTATATAGACCTTGGAAGTCCTATGGTAGATGTGCACATTGATGGTATCTTTGTCCCCCATACCTTGATCAATCTTGGGGCTGCCATCAATGTGATGACCAAGGATACTATGCTTAAACTGAATCTCCAAGGATAATTAAGGAAGATCACAACAATCTTGCAACTTGCAGAGAGGTCCACACTAGCTCCTGAGGGAGTTGTTGAGGATGTGATGGTCTCCATTGATTCTTGGGGATACCCTGTTGACTTCTTAGTTCTCCAACCTAAGACCAAGTTCAATGCTTATCCTCTCATCGTTGGAAGGCCATGGTTAGCCACTATTGATGCTTACATAAGTTACAGGGTTGGGAATATGATCATTAAAAATGGGAATTTTTCCAAACAATTGGTGTTGTACCCTCCTGCTCAACCGTATATATAGCATGAATTACCTTTATGGTTGGAAGAGGAGGAGGAATATGAATTCTACTTTGTCACCTCTTACCCAGTATGTACCCTAGATGCTACTATAGGAGGGGACAACTTGATGAAGATTAACTAATTGATCAAATCCTCCATAATCTGACCCCCAACACCATGTCTCTTAATGAGTTACTAAGAAAGTTGAAGATAACCCTTGGAATGATTTGTGCCTAGATGACTCAAGTCCTACTCATGTCAAGATGATAGAATTTTGTCCAGAAAGAACATTGAAAATCAACGCCTCTCTCTCTGCACATCAGGAAAAGGAGTTATGTGACATGCTAAGAGAGCATCTGAATTTCCTTGCCTAGAGTTATAAGGAAATGAAGGGAGTGCACCCTTTGGTGTGTACTCACCACAATTACATCAAGAAAGGCTACAAGTCAGTGCGCCAACCCCAGAGGAGAATGAACCCAACCCTCAAAGATATGTTGAGTATGGAGCATGATTGTTTAGAGGTCTTTGTTTCAGCCGGATGTATAGCCCAGGTAGTTTGTACACCCCTCCATGCGGGGGTGCGGGGGGGACTTGTCCCCCCCGCGGGGGTTCGGGTGGGCCGATACCCCCCGACTGGGGGGTCCGGGGGCCAGCGGTCCCCCGATGGGGGTTTCGGGGGCAGCACCCCCGAAACTAAAAACAGATGTAAAATTGCCTTGTAAAAGTATAGTAATTTCTAGTCAATCTGGGCCATTCATTAGGCGGATGATCTGACGGTAGAACTTATGTTTAGTTTTGGGTTTTTTTCCCTAGAAGGCAACCCCTCTCTTTGTATGAGGGCATTGTATTTGAGGCTGTGTAATAGATATGTATTCTCCGAGTGAGAAACAAAGAGGTGAGACTGTGAGAGAAAACAGAGGATATTACAGTAGATCTATTGTAGGTTGTGTCTCTTCATTTTGCTGGATAATAGAAAGGAAGGACTGGCTGTTTGAGGTGGATGTAGCCCAAACTGGGTGAACCATGTATATCTGTGTCTCTCTTGTTTTATGTGTTTTCTGTGTTTATATTTCTGCAATATTATATGTGTTCCATTGCTCTGTAATATATAATTTTCTAACAACTGGTATCAGAGCCGAAGGTCTATTTGGTTGATAAACTCGCAAGAAAGAAGGGTTCCTCATTCGAGTGGGAGCAATGGCGGAAGATGGTAAGTTTAGGGTTGAGAAATTTAACGGCCAAAACTTCTCACTGTTGAAGATGCAGATGGAAAATTATCTGTATCAGAAAGATCTATACCTACCATTGGGCGGAAAAACAAAGATGCCGACGGGTATGACAAATGAAGAATGGAACCTTCTTGATAGAAAGGCACTCAGAACAGTATGGTTGTGCCTCGCAGTGTCGGTCGACTTCAACATTTTGAAGGAAACAACGACAAAGGGTTTCATTAAGGCGTTAGAGAAACTATATGAAAAACCCTTGGCTTAAACAAGGTATTTCTTATGAAACGGTTATTTAATATGAAGATGTCAGAAGGTGGATCTGTTGCAGACCATTTAAATGATTTTAATACTGTTACAAGTCAGTTATGTTATGTAGGGGTAAACTTTGATGATGAAGTTAGTTCTGTTATTCTTGTGTTCATTACTAGAAAGTTGGAATGGTTTAGTAATGGCCATTAGTAACTCTATTTCTGGATCTAGTACTTTAAAGTTTGATGATGTTGTCAGTGCTATCCTTAGCGAGAAAATGCGATGAAAAAGCTCTAGTGAGACATTGGGTAATGCTTTGAGTGCAGAGTTTAGGGGAAGAAAAATGGAAAGAGGAAAGAGCTCAGGATATCACAGTAAATCAAGGAAAGGCAGATCCAAGTCCATATCGGGGATAGTGTGCTGGAAATGTGGAAAGAAAGGACACCTAAAGAAAGACTGTAGATCTCGAAAGGGAAAAGAAGGAGATTCACAACAAGAAAATAGTCATGAAGCAAATGTGACAGGTGAGGTGTTACAAGATGCTTTGATTCTTTCTTTCGAAAATATTACTGATTCCTGGGTGGTAGATTCAGGGGCCTCATTCCATGCCACACCTAATAAGAAATACGTTCATGCCTATGTTCAAGGAGATTTTGGACAAGTTTGTTTGGGTGATGATAAACCCTGTAAAATTGTTGGAATGGGTAAGGTTCTTGTAAAACAACAGAATGGAAACCAATGGCTACTA
>APFE030742227.1:158051-192381 GCA_000404065.3 Pinus taeda | reverse complement strand
AGGGGTTTGGGGGGGCCGATCCCCCCCGACTGGGGGGTCCGAGGGCCAGTGGTCCCCCGGCAGGGGTTTCGGGGGTAGCGCCCCCAAAGCTAAAAACATATGTAAAGTTGCCTTGTAAAAGTATAGTAATTTCTAGCCAATCTGGTCAATTCATTAGGTGGATGATCTGACGGTAGAACTTATGTTTAGTTTAGGGGTTTTTGCCCTAGAAGGAAACCCCTCTCTTTGTATGAGGGCATTGTATTTGAGGCTATGTAATAGATGTGTATTCTCTGAGCAAGAAACAGAGAGGTGAGATTGTGAGAGAAAACAGAGGATATTACAACGGATCTGTTGTAGGTTGTGTCTCTTCATTTTGCTGGATAATAGAAAGGAAGGATTGACTGTTTGGGGTGGACGTAGCCGAAACTGGGTGAACCACATATATCTGTGTCTCTCTTGTTTTATGTGTTTTCCGTGTTTATATTTCTGCAATATTATATGTGTTCCATTGCTCTGTAATATATAATTTTCTAACAAGATATAGTCAATGAAGAACTGCAGAAATTGTTGGATGCAGGGTTCATTTTCGCCATCTCAGATAGTGAGTGGGTATCTCCTCTGGTTCTACTCCCAAAGAAGAATGGAAAATGGAGAATCTGTGTGAACTACATAGAGCTAAACAAAGCCACAAAAAAAGATCATTTCCCTCTACCTTTCAATGACCAAGTATTGGATGGTCTTGTAGGAAATAAGTTCCATTCTTTCTTGGATGGATTCAATAGTTACAATCAAATCCATATCATCCCATAGGAATAGGATGAAACCACCTTCACTTGTCCTTAGGGTACCTTTTCTTATAGGGTCCTTCCTTTTTGATTAGGAAATGCCCCTGCCACTTTTCGGAGGGTAGTCATGAGCATCTTTGTAGATATAGTCCATGACTTTATGGAAATTTATATGGATGATTTCACTCCCTATGGGTGTGATTTTCTGGAGGCTCTCTCTAACTTGGAGAAGTGTGAGTTCTTTATGAATGCAAGGACTATTCTAGGTCACTCAATATCCCAGGAAGGAGAGGGTCCCTACTCCTTAGAAGCATATGGATGTCATAAGTTTCTTGGACTTGTTTGGATACTATAGAAGATTCATAAATGACTTTGACAAAGTAGCCTCACCTTTGTTTGGACTATTGGCCAAGGACTCTAAATTTTTCTTGTCAGAAAGCTACTAAGAGGCCCCAGAAACCCTAAAGTACAAGTTGACTACTGCACCTATACTCCGAGGACGAAATTGGGCTCTTCCTTTCAACATCCATGTTGATGCCTCTAATAAAGCTATAGGAGTAGCTTTAGGCTAGATAGATGACAAGTTACCTTATGCCATTTATTTCATCAACAAAAATCTATCCAAGACTAAATTGAACTACACTGTGACTAAAAAAGAGCTCCTAGCTGTTGTCCATTCCTTGAATAAATTTAGACATTACATCACTAGTTACCAGACCTTTGTACATACTAAACATGCTTCTATTAACTATTTGATGAACAAGGCTGATGTGAATGCTGAAATTATTAGATAGTTGCTTTTATTACAATAGTTTGATCTAACTATCATTGATAAGCCTGGTAGAGAAAATGTAGTTGCAGATTTTTTGTCTAGACTTGATTTGCCTGCAGATGAGGAAGGAATGGTTGATGATCAACTGCCAAATGAGCATTTATTCTTTATTTCAGTTCTCTCTCCATGGTTTGCTGACATAGCCAAATACGTAGTGGCTACAAAGTTCCCTCCAAATTTGTCCTCCAAGGAAAAGAGCAGAAATATAAGAAAGAGTGCACCATTCACTTGGATTGGGGGAAATCTCTTCAAGCTAGGCCCATATCAAATTCTGAGGAGATGTGTCAGGGAGGAGGAAGTCTTTGACATCCTTCTGACCTATCATTATGGGCCTTGTGGAGGTCACTTTGTAGCCAAGAGGACAACCTTCAAGGTACTATAAGTTGGCTATTATTGGCCCACTCTCCACCAAGATGCAAAACGATATACCAGTCAATGTGACCAGTGGCAAAGAATGGGGAAACCTACTCCCAGGGATGAAATTCCTTTGCAACCTCAAGTGACTCTTAAGTCATTTGACAAGTGGGGCATGGATTTCATTGGTCCCATTAATCCACCATCATGGTAGAAAAAGTACATAATTGTGTGCACTGATTACTTGACAAAGTGGGCTGAAACCAAGGCCATCAAGGTAGCAACAAAAGAGAAAGTGGTTGAGTTCTTAAGGGAGGATGTGTTCTTCAAGTTTGGATACCCTAGAGGCCTAGTAATTGAACAGGGCTCTCAATTCACCTCGCACCAGATTGAGAATTTGTTGAGTCAGAATAAGATCGAGGACATGAAGTCAACTTCTTACCATCCTCAGGCCAATGGACAAGTAGAGGTTACCAAAAGAGCATTGGAAAGAATTCTCACAAAGGTTGTGAGAAGCAACATAAAATATTGGGCTAATAGACTAGTGGAGGCCACTTGGGCCTAGAATACAACCTGGAAGACAACCACTGGCTTCACCACTTATGATTTGGTTTATGGGAAGAAGACTCTACTCTCCATTGAGTTTGAGTACAACACTTTGAGAATGGAAGCATAGTTGGATTTGGATGTTACAAGGGCATAACAAGAGAGGCCGCTCTAGCTCAATGATTTAGATTAATTTAGGATGCAGGCCCTCCTACACACAGAGGTGAATCGAGTACAAATAAATGTGATTGGGCTTTGCTATATGACTACAGGTTCAAGGAATTAAAAGGAAAATTGATGGCTAGGTGGCTGGGCCGATATTTGATAGAGAAGTGCCATGAAAATGGTACGAGTAAGGACCATTGATGAAGAAGGTATCCCCTTGCTGGTCAATGGGTACAGATTGAAAGCCTATAAAAGACCTATGTCAAGGGAAGAGTTCATCAGTACCATCAATAAGGAAGTGAATGTGCTTGGAAGTATCTTAGCTTCCAGCTCACCAAATCCTTGAAGACTATTTTAATTTTGAAAAAAAGTGAAAAAAAAAAAAACAATAAGGGACTTAGGTGAAAACCTCTATGAGGCACCTGAGGCCAACTTTTGGGGTTGAAAACCTCGTTGAGGCAGCCTAAGAGTGAAAAAAAAAGGGAAAAATAAAAAGCTCCCTAGGTCAAAACCTCCCTTGAGGAACTTAGGGCAAGAAGACAGCTTGAAGACCTCCTTTGAGGTGACCTATGTGCCTTTCAAAAAAAAAAGAGAAAATGAGAAAAGAAAAAAAAAATAACAAGGTAGGGACTTCAAACCTTCCCACTAATAAAATTCTATGATTTTTGTAGGTTTTTAAAGGAAACAGAGGACAAAAATTTTAGAGGAAAACAAGCCAAACAATACCCCATTCTTTCTTCATTCACTTCATATCTCCCATGCCTGCCATTTCTTCATCATCCATCCCCACTTCCAGGCATAAAAAACCAGTTAGCAGGCAATTTTCTGACTTTTACACGATTTCCTCTAGTTACTACATGGGTTTCCTGTAATACTACAGGATGTCCTGAAACTTTACAAGAATGGAATTCTAGTTGGGGGATGATGATGTAGGACTATTCTGGATTGAAAGAGAGGACCATACACCTCACCACCTCCCACCTCCCACCTCCCACCCAACACGAACTCATGACCATACCACCCTATGTGTCCATCAAAAACCACTCAAAAGAAAAATAAAAACATATTAAAATATATATATGATAAAAAAAAAAAAAGAGTTCAAGGGTCATACCATCATTGGCCTCACTCACCTACCACTCTATCTCTCCCATTTCCACCTCTTCCACTCCTACATCACCACCTATTCCTCTCCAAGTAAAAAAAATAGAAAAATATGATGAAAAAGGAAGCTACAGGTTTATTGTAGTAACTGCAGGAAACCCTGTAGTAGCATGTGCTCTCACAACAGTAGCTCTCCATGCACTCTCCTTCAGCACCAAGGCACGCAAGGAGCTCAAGAACCCCTGCAAACACTGTGACTCCCATCCAGAGCTAAAAAACAACAACAACAAGACCAAGCACCTGCACACAATAACAAAAAGGAAAACCACATCAATAGGAAGAAATATACAAAAAAAATATCAAAGGAAAAGAACTTACCTTAACAAAAATAAGCACAACAGAGCCATCCTCCAACATGCAACAACCAGGAAAAGGAAGGCATAGGTATGGCACCTCATCTAAGTTCTTCCCTAGGTACAATATAGTAAAAGTGTAGGAAAATGAAAAAATCGATTTTATAAGCTGGAAGGGACCAGTTAACTTGGCCACCCTCATCTCGAAAATAAAAAGTGAACTCCTAGTCATCCTGACATGTCGCACCATCACATGAAAGAGGAATGAGTTGAAAATTTGGTCGAGTTAAGTTGCGGGAGAGTGGGTGATGATTACGAGGAGAGGCCATATGATAACTAACGGTGGGCCAACAGTCCATAAGAGGAAATCATGTACACTGTCAACCAATACAACGCTCCAAGGAATAAACCATAAAACAGAAAATATTTTGAACTCTCATGCACCATTTGTTCATTCTAAGATCAAAGAGGGTTGAGACCACCTTGGAGAGCCATCGAGGAGGCTAACATGTTTCAACTATCCTACAATAAACAACAACTACAGGAAACACAGGGAGCTATAGGAAACATTGGAAATTCATATAGAACACTAAAAGGAGGTGCATAGGCTCCAACTGCTCAGAAATTATCCTCATAAAAAGCATCAAAGTGAAAGGTAGGTGGCCCTTATCTCCTATGCTTTGAATTAATAACTTGGAAAAAAAAAAAATTTAAGTGAAAACAGCGGGCCTGGGAGTTTAAAAAAATTGTGAACATTTTGATAGTGTGTGGAGATAGGGAAAAATTGCATCCATTCACCACCTTCAGTCACCCTAATAACTAAAGATAAGTCTACCAAACTCACATTCAGCCAACCAGAAAAGGAACATGGCATGAGGGTTTAACAAAAGGGAACCCACAGAGACGTAAAGGATACACCTCCATCCCCCTATGGTAGAAATATTTAGAAGACATAATTGGTTGGGATTCTTTGAGCTACTCAGAGGATATGATGATGATGTAGCTCAAGAGTTTTCCATGGCACTTAACCCTCAGGCTAGGATCAATGCTACGATGGTGGCAAGAGGACTTTTAATCACAATTACTCCCCAAGTAATTAGCAAAATCACCATACTTCCTCAAGGGATGCCATGGAGAAAGGAGGATAAGGTTACAAGGACTTTTGCAAAGAAGAAATTTATCTTAAGGGATGAAGAGCCAATTGAGGATAAAAATGGGATAAGAAGGGAAAGCCCTCCCTACCCTTGGAATGAGGTAAGTTATCATATTCTCAAATATATCTCTTGTAAAGGGAGGCTCAATATAGTCTATTCTATCAATTTAGGATCCTCCATGAGTTGAGATTTGGAGTGGGGATACCTAATGACAGAAGACTCAACATACCCTACTTCTTACTGTAATCAATAATAGACATGAGCCTAAAAGTCAAAGAGGGAAAACATCAGTGATTGGCCCACCATGGACTTATCAAGCTAATACTAGAGGATGCCCTGAGCCAACTCAGAATCCCCATTCAATGGTCCACATTCAGAGACGTGGATAGAGAGTTTGTGATTGATATACAAGCCCTTGAATATGATAGGGACAATACCTCTAGTGCTAAAGAAGATGAAGAAGAAGAAACTGAAGAGGAAGAAGAAGAAACAAAGAAGAAGGAAAAGAACCAGAGGAAGAAGAGGAGGCAGAAACAAAGAAAACATAGGGAGAAGAAGCAAAAGTAGAAGGAGAAGAGGAGAAAGGTGAAGAGAAAGAACAGGAGGAAGAAGCAAGCCCTGAGGAACACACCAAGGAAAGGAAGGAATCTCCAAGGTTGTTTCCTGAACCAACTGAGAGGGAGGCAACTACTACCTTGACTGACCTGAGCACACCTATCAAATCAAAAGGGAAGAGACAAAGAGAAACTCCCCTATATTTCAAAACAAGGAGGAGCAATAGGATCAAACAGGGGAAATCACAAATATCCACCAAGGCTCCTATCATTATTGAGGACTCACCAAAAGAGCAAGAAAAACTAGTCTCCATGGAAATAAAAGGTGAAGAGGGCACATCAAAATAGGCTTCCCCAAAGTCTCCTATCACCTATGTTAGGAGGCCTGTCACTAGGTTAGAATCAACAAAGAAAAACAAAGAACATTTGACCCCATTTCATAAAGGAAAAATCCTCCTATAGGAAACACAAGCATTCCTACAGGAAACACAAGCATTCCTATAGGAAAATCTGTCAGCACTACAGGAAACAAAGAATAAGGAGCAGGAAGGACAACAAGGACATAGGAAAGGCAAGGAAGCAGCAACACAAATGCGGGAGCAGGAAGATGCTCCAAATACATCGAAGGGATAATCCAAAGAGCTGTAGGAACTTGATCCACAACTCAATCTGAGCTCTTAATATAGATTCATCGATGGAGGTAGAGTAATACCACAAAAATTTCCCATCCTGTTGTAACGCCTACAACCACCCTCCAAAGTTTTTCCTTAGCCTCGTTTTGGAGCCTCCCTACCAACCTTTAACAACAGCATGTATTGTATTGTCAATTACATAGCTTCAATGATTTTCTTCCAGAATGACAGCATGTCCATCAAATCTTGTTGCACCTCCCTCACAGGTTGTTTCGCTAGACTTAGTCCAGCTGCAGGCTTAGTAGCTCCCTTAAGAAATTTCACAATTATGTCTGGCATCCTGATGGGCTCCAGAATTGAGCAAATCTGCCTGTCATTGTTCACTGAGAAAATTGCGTAATTCCTCCCAGCAGGATTGCTCAGCCAAGAAATTGCACAATTTTGGGTAGTAGTCAACTGCTCTACCCAGAAATTTCATAATCCCTCTAGGAAGCCAACCCAACTCCCTCCAAGAAATGCACATTTTTTCCTCCCAACTAAGCAGATTGTTGCATGTGCATCAGAGTTGACTAGTTCCCTTTGGGACCGAGTAAAACTGATTTGGATGCATGCGCTACTCCTCCCAAGGCAACATGCAAAGGCATCCCTTGTTTTAGGGATCTATTTTTAGCAGTTGAAGGTTACATGCAAGGATCATTTTAGAAACCTCCCACCAAGTGTCGCTTTCCCTAGATTTGTGGCATGCATGTCGCAACCTCAATTTTATCGAAACTCATCAACTGACGCTTTAGAGCTCATTCCTCACATCGATCTTGTAGCTCTGACATCCCACATTGCATCTTGGAGTTGTCAGCACATTCAACTCAGCTGTTTTGGGGTAAGGCCGCTTTTCATGTCTCGCGCTACATTTCTGGTGCTTTTTGTGTTTAGCTTCGTATGAATGATGTTTGCTTCATTTCAATGAGCGCTTGTTGTTGTTTTGATACATACTAGCTTGTACTAGCACCATTTCAGTTTTCATTAACATCTCGCTATTGTCGCATGCATGACATTGTTTTGCACAAACGGTCATTGTTTCGGAGACTCACTTCACACATGCATGATTTCCCATATTCCAAATCTTGTAATTTTTGTTTGCATAAATGATCATTCGCTCTTGTTTGCAATCATCTCATCATGCATTAACACTTCTCATGTTTTTAGTCGCTCGTCGACCAGACTAGGCTACCTTGGCCTGGACCATGCCTTGCTCGGGTAGCACTGCGCATTTCCGGAATTGAAATTGTGCAATTCTAGCCAGGCATTGACCTCCAAGCATGCATTGCGCAATTCTTGGAGGTAGTGTCCCATTGGCCCCAAAAACTGCAATGGATTTTGTTGGTTGCATGTCACTGCTGACTGAAATTGCACATTGCACAGTTTCAATCCTTAGAAGGCTAGACTAGACTGTGCATTGCGCATTTCCAGCAGTCATTCAGCCTCCCAGGGAAAATTTTAAGAACCACCTTAAATTTATATGTATAATAAATGGGTGAATCCCCATGATACATAGGAAAAATGGGAGGCAATTTTATCAATATAATATATATTATATATATATATATATATATATATATATAATACTATATATTGGTGAATCTCTCACCGAATAATTATCTTGTAAGTCATGGCGAATCTATCACTGAATTACAAAATCTTTGTAAGATCTTGCATCTTTCAACGAATAATAAAAGTGAAGGTCTTGGGCGAATGTTTGTTAAAATATGGAAACCAATATGATAATAAGGAATCTATTTCATTAAATGTAATATATAACATACATGTTTGGAAAAAGAAAACATAAATTGTTCTCTTCCTACAAACAATGTTGCCAAGTTTCAGTGGCCATGTTTGTCAAGAGGTTCTCACTGTGTTACACTCTCATATCTTCTATTAGTTTGATTAAATGATTCCACACATAAGTTCTTGTAGTGTGTGATCTTACTACCAGTTTTGTCAAGGGTAGGAGAGATTTAATCTTCTCTACCACTTTTGTCAAGCTATACAAATTTCTTTCTTATTCCATAGAGGTCCACTCGAGATTAAAAAAACACCAAATTTCTCTTATTCAGTAGACTCCAACATGCGAGATAAAAAAAACAAAAACACACACGCACAATTTGTTACCCCAACACGCCCAACGTAGCAAGCCCCAACTATATAATATAAGAACAGTAGTAGTAGGTATCCCAAAGGCCTGAAGGGACTAATGGAAAGAAGGGACCCATTGTCAGGCCTTCCAATCAATATATTAATATATACATATAGATTTATTATTATTTTAATTGGAAATATTCAATTAAATAATAAAATTTAATTACATCTCTCCCAATCTAGATTTCTTATTAGCATAATTCACTACCTTCATAAGTCTTGCATTTTTTAACAACGTTGTAACATGTGGATTAATTTCCTTTTTGGTGCATAATCTCCACCTTTTAGGACAAAATGGTGCACTGGCCCAACCCCTACATATCATTACAACAAATTAAGAAAAAACAAAGAAGTTGAAAGGTTGTACAAACCAGTATATTTTTCAAGCACTGGCCCAACCCCTACAGATCATTACGACAAATTAAGAATAACAAAGAAGATGAAAGGTTGTACAAACCAGCATATTTTTCAAACAACTAATCCAACATCAGTTCCTTAACTTTTTCATGAAGATATCATATTGAGAACGTTTGAAAAATGGTGGGAAATCTAGGCACTAACTATCTCTCTTCTGCGAGGGTGATGTGGAAAGAGTGACAAGACTTCACTGTTTTGAATTTTTTTTTTGTTAAATCAGAAAAACCAATATTAATGGAGATATTGGTATTTTTTACTAAATTTTGTGAAGTGACTAAATGTAGCTTTAACCATTCACCTTAAGATGTTTTTTATAGTATAATTTCCTAAGTCTATTTAATATCTTTCTTATCATAAAAACCAACCCATATCCATCTTAACTCCACTTCTACCACTCGTGGAGGGATGAAATCTATTTATCCCTCTCAGCACTTGGTAGACCCCGAATTAAGATGAATCTAAGCTGATAGAATTTCCCCTTTAAATAGTTTATGCTCACATGAATACCATGATATTACCATGGGTTATCATAAACCTGGAGCTTAAAAACTACTATTAGTAATTTATAAAAATTAATAAAATTAATAAAATTAATAATTGATCTTTATTTTAACCAAATTAAAATGTTTAAGTGACATTAAATTACAAGATTCATTTTTACCCTTGATCTACCAAGCCCGAGGATCAAATATTTTAGCCCGAGGATCAAATATTTTTTCACTCTATGCTAGTTTGCATATCATGATATTTGATCCCTCCCGGGGATTAGTAGATCTAGGGTAAAGATGGATCTATGCTCGTTTAATTCCCCCTTTTAAATAGCCTACATTCCACGTGAATACCATGGGTCAATACCATGTGCCATATTTTTTTATTAATATTAATATTAGGGTTAATAATGGGTTAATAATATTTTTTTTGCATGGTACTAATAATAATTTGGCCCATGGTATTTGGCCCATATGCTTCACCTAAATATCACACATTTTTTTAGTGTTCTTAAATATAATGTGACTTCTGGAGCAAATATAAAAAAAAATGTTTTATTTATTTCCCATACCTCTCCTTTATTTATATTTTTATTAATTTACCATACCTCTTTTATAAATATAGGATTCACTTAAATAAAACCTCTTTTTTGAGCCTTCTTAAATAGAAAGAGGGTTATGGACTAAATATAAAAAGAGATTTTATTTATTTACCATACCTCTAGTTTATTTATATTTATATTTATTTACCATACCTTTGGAGTAAGTATAAAAAAAGGTTTTATTTATTTACCATACTCCACTTTATTTTTATTTTTATTTATTTACACGTAAATATAAGGTGACTTATGGAGTAAATATAAAAAAATGTTTTCCATTATTCTTTATATGATTATGACTAAACAGATGCAAACTTGGAATATGGCAAGAACATTATTCAATCTTTAAATAAACATGAAAATAAGAGACTTGAATTTTTAAATAAAAGGAATTATTCTTTTGTGACCATTTGTTCCAAAAAATAAGGTCATTTTCTCGAAATTAACCCCAATACCATGAAATACGCGAAAATGAAAGAAAAAACCATTTTTTACACTGAATTTGGAGGGTGAAATAATTATCATAAACACCTATTCTTGAAAACCAGGGCTAATGGAAGGTTGTAACTCCTCATTTCAAGGGTTAAATTTACTTTTTTTACTCTCTCCCTTAAAATAAGGTGGGCTAACCTCCATACCTAATTCTTTTATAAAATAATTCTTTTGTGATTTGTAACAATGTATTGTGATACAAAATATTCTCCCAATAAAAATATAAAACCCCTTAATTTTGCCCAAGGGTGAAAATTCGCCCCTAAAATTTTCCATGCAGCCTCCTCATAGCCTGGACTGTGCCTTGCACAATTTGGGCAGTCAGTCTCTCGACCTCCTAGCGGAAATTGTGCAACCTTCATGATCAGTGATACAAGTATGTTGCAAGTCAGTTGTAAAGTTCGTTTTTGTTAGCGACTGACAGATTGCTTTCCATGAGTGTTTCCATGTCCACATGTATCGCAGGTGTTCATTTGCCTCTTAGTAGCACAAGTACAATGGCCTTCAGGAGAGCAGATTCAAAGGACACAGTTGAGAGCATAACGTGGGTTCCAGCCAAGCAAGTGTCTATGAGATTGTCTACCTATGAAGACATCAAATTGTTCATAGACAAGGACATCAAGATAAGATGGTAGCAACATCATAGAAATCAACATCACAACGAGCAACACCATCAGCAGCAGCAGAAGGCAGCACACCTGTATGCGGCGAATGCAAGAGGAAGGTTGTTGACAACACACAGGTGGAACACAGTTGCAAGCTTTTGTAGATACACTTGTGATGAAAGAAACTTTGGAGATTGAGGCAATGAGGTGACGGCACGACAAAATGATCATGTGAGAGCAGATAAAATAATAGAGGAGTTGCAGGTGATGAAGCAGCAACCCAAGGAAGAACATGAGCAGCATAGACAAGATAATGAAGTGCAACAGGAACAGGTACAACAGGGGACACAACATGCACATACGGATGAAATTGCATCTGTACAAGTTATAGATCCAACCCAGAAACTGACATGGAGCAGAAAAGGTGAGCAATGTTGTTGATCACATGCAATGGAATTCAACAACATGCATGTCATTGTGCGCACACATGTGATCCCACCCATTTGGCACACTCACCGAGGCAAATACAACAAGCAAGTCCAACTGGAGCTGAACATGTATTTTGACTAGGTGACGCACACAGCCACTAGCACATGCTTGGATATTAGTGTAGACATTATGCGTCAACATGTTGTCAGTTTGGCCGCACCCAAGAATACGTAACCATGTGCATGTTAGTAGACGAGTTGGATGGAATAGCCACACCAATGCACCTGGATGCAACGGAGGCAAGGGTTCACTTCAGCAAGATGTCACCATGGAGTGCATGCACACCATCATGTATGACCAAGCTTGGCATCTTCTCACCAACTTCACCATCACACACATGTCAAAGAGTTAGTCTCATCACAACGGAGTGAGTGTCAGTGATTTCTTGCATGGCTTCCTCGAGCCATTTTTCCGCACATGGGCACATGTGCATTGTAATGTAATGTCTTGTCAAGTGGAATTTCAAGTGTCAATATTTGGATGTAATAGTCATAGAGTAGATGAAGATTCATGAGGGTAGATGAACTGTCACAAAGGGGAATGTCAAGGGTCACCCCACCCTTTGCTATAAAGAGAACCTCATAACTCATTGTAAAGGCTTTTGGTGAGCCAAGCTTCTGATAGGACTATCTTATAGAAAGCTTGGATAGTATTGTAACTAGCCTTGGCTTCTCCACTGTGCAGAGCTAGTACATCTCTTTGGAGGAGTAGGCGGTTGTGGCTGTAATGTTCCATTGTCGAAACTAATGGTTGGACATGGATGTATTTTATGATTGGAACTTAAAATTATTAATATAATAGAGCCAACACATTTCATGCATATGTTGTATTGTATTCTATGTTGTCTTGTTTACTCTAAATGATATATGTATTTGTTTACTTACACATGCATGTATGCACTTTTCTTTGTATGTACGTATGAATCTTTCTTAAACGTGTTGTGGGTTTAACCATCACTTTGGATTGCTAGCTAAATTCTCTTCCATGTTGTGATGCATCTTTGCTCATGTGTTCCCTTCTTAACTCCATGCGATCATAGGTTTCCAAGGGGCGCACTCATCTCAACCCCCATGTGTTTGAACCTCTCATGCACCTTCCTTGGCTTGTTGTAGTTGTCACATCCTTGCTACCAATAGAGGCATCTTACTTACCAAATGCAAAATCGCGGTCAAGGCATTACCATACAACCCATTGTTGGGACTCATACACCAAATGGTCTGAGGTCTAATTGGGACTTCTTACTAGGGAGATTTTCTTACATGTTGGTGGGTCTAGCATCCTCAACATTTTTGCGCTAGGAGGACTAGATGACAAGCTGAGTCCTCACATCTGTTTCAAATCTCTGCATATCTATCATGACTAACTACAAAGTTGCTCTTCCGGAGTGTATGTCTTATGGAAACGGCTTCATTATCTCGGAAAATATCTCGGATAACTTGTCACATAAAACATTTTGATGGTGGAGGCCATGTAGCCTTGGTTAGGCAAGCGATCGGCATTGTAGGCTCATGCAAAAGACATGGAATCTTTGATGAGAATATGACTTGCACGTTGTTCGTCTACACGCTTTGAGGGCACCCCATGCACTAGTATGCCACACTACCTGAAAAATCTATTCATTCTCTTTCTCATCTGGTCGTAGAGATAGACCGTGCTTTCAATCTCTTTAACCATAAAGCACTCGATCAAGAAATTATGAAATTACAAAAAGCATCTGATGAATCCGTAGATCAGTTTTACACATGCTTTTGTAATCTTGCATACTGATTTCCCGAAGATGAAATTGATTGGGAATTTCTTTATGGAAGATTTTAGTATCTTCTTCACATATCCAAACCCCGATCAACACACTTCGGTGATGGAGCTGCGCAATCATAGGCAAACACAGTTGTTGTCATAAGTCACTATCTGCCTTCACCTCCTCAAATAGCTCCACCACCGCGGAGTGATGTGGGAGACCATGCACACACATTTGTTGAACTGTCACATCATCCCACCCCACCTACTCTTGATATCTGCGCATATTTGGCTTGCAAGCCTATTGATTGTCAAGTGTATTCGTTCTGTCAATCTCTGTCCCCGCGTTCTGTTGATCCTCCGGATTGTACTGTATTGTGTTCTTCCATTCCAAACTCCTCACCTACTATGAATGAGGATCAAGTTGTCGATGGAGTTGGTGTTATGCAGCCAACCTGCGCCATCATTCATGATGAGTATGTGTGAGAATCTAAAGAAGAACTTGCTGTGAAGGATGACTCCTTTCTAGCCACGCCTCATCTGCTTTATCCTGACATCCCTTGTTATTTTTCCACTGCTGATTTCCCTTGTGAAAACCCATTTCATCCATTCTACTTCCGATCATTCACAGGAAACGTCAGAGGTCAGTTTTTCATCACGTTGCAGAGACGATACATCTTCCTCTGAAAATCCTCCAATCTGTCATTTGTCATTTCTGAAAACACAGAGGAAGAACATCTTTACTTCTCATATACCCCTCTACTCGATTCATCAAACCATGAGGCTACTGTCAAACATCCTGAATTTTTTGACATTGGTTGTTGTGATCTCTCCCCTTCTTCATCTGATCACAATCTTGATTCAATCATTATTAATCTATCTAAGACACTGGTCTACGATGATCTATCTATCCACAAAGTCTAAACCCTGCAAATTGTCGAAGCACTTCAATCCTAGCTGATGGTTATGTCAAGCCCTCGCTGTCTTGAGGTTGGTTTCACTTCCACTCAAGGTATTGTTGAAACACTCATAACTCCTCATCACTCTCTACTTTGCATTGAAGATCAACCAAACACCCATATTTCGCTTCCTCCACTCGAATTGCACGATCCCATCGCTCATGCATTGGAGGAATTTTACATAGCAAGCACACATGCACAAGGTAATTGGTCTACATTTCTCACGTTTTCTTGTATGTCACAATGAAGAGAATGCATACACTCAACATATGCACGTAGTGTAGCACAACATCGTGGCAACTCCACAGAGTGAATATCATGCGCTTTCACTCATCTTTGTTCGGTGGTCGCTTGTAAGCTCGAAGTGTGTCTGTCTTCATCGTTATATCTTTCATGCTTGCTGGTTTACGCAACAACGATGTTCGCAAACCATGCCTTCACCAACATGGGTCAACCAATGCGTTGTTGGCTACATTGGAAGTATCACTTCACGTGAGATGACTCATGCACTGTTAGCTTAGAATTAGGAGTAGTGTTTGCTTTTGAGTTGTTTTCTTGCATGCATATTTTCTTCTTTCTTTGTGTTTTTGTTTGCTTACCCGTTTTTCTTCTGCATTCGCTTCTGCTTCTTTCTTTTCTTTTTGGTTTGTTTGCTTGTTATTGTCCGTAGGTTAGTTTTGCATGGACCATGTGCGACTCCTGAAACAAGCTGGGTAAATTACAAGAGGACTTGTACAACTATCAACATTTGGTTAACTGTTGTCTGCTCTCTTATGTAAGAACTTGTTGTCTTCAATCCATGATACATCAATGAAAATATGTACTGTTTGAAGTGAACCTTAGTGAAAACACAACGCTTGCGTTAACTAGTATCACCTACTCTAGTCGGTTGTTTTTGGGTTTATCCTTGTTAGCTCAGTCAAGTAGAGTAAGGTGAGGGGGGAAACCTTAACAAGCACTTTAGAGGTATACATAAACTACTTCTATAAAGGAACAACCTCTTCTGCTCTCAATAAGTTGGGATCCCTCTTCCACCTCTGAAATGAATGAATGCTATGCACAGTTATGAAGATGAAAAATGAAAAAGTTAAAAAAAGTAAAAAAATTAAAAATGAATAAGGTGAAAGAAGAGAAAGGCTTCCTGCAAAGAGAGGTGATGCAAGTAACTCCGTCGGGGTATTGACTAGTCTCATTGGCAGTGGATCCATGCTTGTGTTCCTGCGTGACTCCGTCGAGGTACTATTCAGGGCTGTTGGCAATGGAGCAACACCATAGATGAAACTAAGACTTTGATGAATATACTGATTGTGCATCATATACTCATCAACCCCAGTCGAAACAATTGTGCTGGCTTAGCTTGGAATGTGTGTCAACCGATGAAGGGCTTGGTAGATGCTACATCTTAAAATCAAGCAGTGTGGAAACCAAGGTGAACTGAGAGCTGAACAATACTTCTAGAGGTGTTAGACTTGCTTTTCATGAACAACGTCCATTTAGAGAGTTGGAGTTCTATCAGTGCCTCCCCAAGTGTTGTAGCGGCTACAACCACCCTCCAAAATTTTTCCTTAGCTTTGTTTTAGAGCCTCCCTACCAACCTTTCACAACAACATGTCTTGTCTTGTCAAGTACACAAGCTTCATTGATTTTCTTGTAGAATGATAGCCTATCCATCAAAGTTTGTTGCACCCCCCTCACAAATTGTTTCACTGGGCAGAGTCCAGCTACAAGCTGAGTAGCTCCCTCAAGAAATTGCACAATTATGGAGGGAAACCAGCCTTCCCTCCAAAAATTTCTCATTTCTGTCTGGCAGTCTGCTGGGCTCCAGAATTGCGGAAATCTGTTTGTCATTGTTCACAGAGAAAATTGCGCAATTCCTCCCAACAGGGGTTGCTCAACCCAGAAATTATGCAATTCTGGGTAGAAGTTAGCTACTCTGCCCATAAATTGTGCAATCCCTCTGGGAAACCAACCTAGCTCCCTCCTAGAAATGCACATTTTTTCCTCCTAGTTGAGCAGATTGTTGCATGTGCAATTGAGTTGACCGATTCCCTCTATGACTGAGAAAAACTGATTTGCATGCATGGGCTTCTCCTCCCAAGGAAACATGCAAAGGTGTCCCTTGTTTCAGGGATCTACTTTTAGCAGTTGGAGGTTACATGCAAGGATCATTTCAGAAACCTGCCACCAAGTGTCACTTTCCCTAGATTTGTGGCATGTGTGTTGCAACCTTGATTTTGTTGAAACTCATCAACTGGATGTTGCAGAGATCATTCCTCACATCGATCTTGCATCTCTAACATCCCACATTGCATCTAGGAGTAGTCAGCACATTCAACTAAGCTATTTTGGGGTAAGCTTGCTTTTCATGTCTAGCACTGCGTTTCTGGCACTTTTTTTGTTTCGCTTCTTATGAATGTTATCTGCTTGATTTCAGTGAGTGCTTGTTGTCATTTTGATAGATATTAGCTTTTACTAACACCATTTTAGTTTTCATTAACATCTCACTGTTGTCTCATGCATGACACTATTTTGCATGGACGGTGGCCGTTGCCGCGACTCACTTCATACACATGCATACTTTCCCATTTTCTGAATCCTGCACTTATTGTTTGCATGAATGATAATTCACTCTTTTTTCCACTCATCTCATCATGCATTCACACTTCTCATTTTTTCAATCACCCATCGACCAGGCTGGGCTGCCTTGGCCCAGACCATGCCTTGTCTAGCTAGCACTGTGCATTTCCGGAAGAGAAGGCTCCACCTTCCCTCCAGAAATTGCACAAGTCTAGCCAGGCACTGACCTCTAGGCATGCATTATGCAATTCTTGGAGGAAGTGTCTCGTTGGCCCCAGAAACTGCGTAATGGAGTTTGCTAGTTACATGTCACTGCTGACTGAAATTGTGCATTGCGCAGTTTTAGTCCTCAGCAGGCTACGATGGACTGTGCATTGCATAGTTCCAGCAGTCAATCAACCTCCTGACAGCCCGGATTGTGCCTTGCGTAGTTTTGGCAACCAAACTCCTGACCTCCCAATAGAAATTGCGCAATCTCCATGATCAGTCACATAGGTATGTTGCAAGTTAGTTATCAAGTTCGTTTTGATTTCAACTAATATATTGCTTGCCATGAGTGTTTCCATGTCCACAGGTATCGCAGGTGTTCATCTACCTCTCAACAACACAAGTACAATGGCCATCAGGAGAGCAAAGTCAAAGGACAACGTTGAGAGCACAACGTGGGTTGCAGCCAAGCAAGTGTCTATGATCTTGCCTACCTATGAAGACATCAATTTTTCCATAGACAAGGACATCAAGATAATATGGAAGCAACATCATAGCGAGCATCACCATCAACAGTAGAAAAAGGTAGCACACCTGTATGCGGTGAACACAAGAGGAAGGTTGTTGACAACACAAAGGTAGAACAAAGTTGCAAGCTTGAGAAGATCCACTTTTGATGAAAGAAACTTTGGAGATTGAGGCTATGAGGTGATGGCGTTACAAGACAATCGCGTAAGAGCAAAGAAAAGAAGAGAGAAGGAGTTGCAAGTGAGGAAGTAGTAACTCAAGGAATAACATGAGTTGCATAGACAAGAGAATGAAGTGCAGTGGGAACACGTATAGCAGGGGTCGCAACATGCACAAATGGATGAAACTACACCCGTACAAGTTATAGATCCATCCTAGGAACTAGCACAGAGCAGACAAGGTGAGTAGTGTTGTTGATCGCATGCAAGAGAATTCAGTAGCATGCATGTCATTGTGCGCATGCATGCGATCCCGCCCATTTGGCACACTCACCAAGGCAAAGACAAAAAGCAATTCCAACTGGAGCTAAACATGTATTTTGACAAGTTGATGTGCACGATTATTAGCACATGCTTGGAGATCAACACAGACACTGCATCAACATGTTGTTGGTTCGGCTGCACCCAAGAAGACCATGCACATGTTAGTAGACGAGTTGGATGGAGGAGCCACACCAATACACCAGGATGTAACGGAGGCAAGAGTTCACTTCAACAAGATGTCACCATGGAGCGCATGCACACCATCACGGATGACCAAGATTGGCATTAGCTCACAACCTTCACCATCACAAGCATGTCAAAGAGTTGGTCTCATCGCAACGAACCGAGTGTTAGTGATGTCTTGCATGGCTTGCTCAAGCCATTTTGTCTCACATGGGCATATGTGCATTATAATGTAACGTCTTGTCAAGTGGAAGTTCAAGTGTCAATAGTTGGAGGTAACAATCATAGAGTAGATGAAGGGTCATGAGTGTAGATGAACCATCACAAAGGGGAATGTTAAAGGTCACCCCACCCTTTGCTATAAATAGAACCTCATAACTCAATATAAAGGATTTTGATCAGGCAAGCTTCTGATAGGACTATCTTAGAGAAAGCTTGGACAATATTGTAATGAGCCTTGGCTTCTCCACTGCACAGAGCTAGTACATCTCTTTGGAGGACCAGGCGGTTGTGGCTGTAACGTTCCGCTGTCGGAACTAGCAGTTGGACATGGATTTATTATATGACTAGAACTTACACTTATTAATATAACAGAGACAACATGTTTCATGCATATCTTGTATTGTATTCTATGCTATCTGGTTTACTCTAAATGATATATGTATTTTTTTGCTTATGAATGCATGTATGGAATTTTTTGTGTATGTATGTATGAATCTTTTTGAAATGTGATGTTGGTTTAACCATCACTTTGGATTGCTAGCTAACTTTCCTTCCATCTTGTGATGCATCTTTGCTCATGTGTTCCCTTCTTAAATCCATGCTATCACAGGTTTCCAAGGGACGCACTCATCTCAACCCCGTGTGTTTGAAACTCTCATGCAGATTCCTTGGCTTGCCACAATTGTCACAACCTTGCTACCAAAAGAGACATCTTACTTGCCTCCATGCGAAATCGCAGTCAAGGCATTACTCTATGACCCACTGTTGGGACTCCTACACCAAGCGGTCTGAGGTCTATCAAGCATGCCAAAGGAGATGGGGCACCCTACCATAGAGCCTAAGGATTAGGGAGTATCATTCCCCTGAAAGAATGAGAGATGCACTAAAAAGGGCCCCACTGTATAAGAAGGCATTGCAGAGACTCAAAATCAACTGGATTGGTTTGAAACTCAGTCCACCATTGCTATTGCATATGCTAGAAGGCAGAAAGGAGGAAGAGGAAAGAAAGCAGTGGGAGGAAATAGAGAAGCATGCAGGATTTTATCCACAAGATAAAACTCCATCAAAAAAGGCCTAGGATGTCAGAGAGGCCACAAGAGCTATGAAAGACATGAACATAGATTAAGTTGCTCAGAGGATGAGCAACACTTTCAGTGGGGGGGTGATGATGAGGCTTATCAATAGGTAAATTATATGGGCCTTAATTCCACTCTCCAACTTATTGAAATCAACTTTTCCCATATTTGTTTACATATTTTATTATATTTTCTTAGTGAGAAGGTTAAAGATGAGATGTTATGTCATGTGGCCTAATGTGCATTAATTGCAGGATTTGGAGTAGTTTTTGGCTAATTTAAGTGCAGTAACTCGAAGTAGATAAAAAAGAGGGATTTTAGGAGATTGGATCTCCCTCCTTAACTCCTCAATCAACCAAAGATTCCTCCACCAGATCTCATCATCTTGGAGTTAAAAGCATTCAAGCGCACTGAGTTCATTAGCAACCAAGCCAGTGATAGTTGAAGATAAGTTAATCTTTATTTTGGAAGCCAAGCCTCCATAATTTTAAGGAAGCTATTGGTAGCTTCATTTGTATAAATAAGAAGGCCTAGGGACTCATTAGGATTCAACTTTTTAGTGTATCCAAGAGGCGATTTTGAGCTTAAGATATTGTGACTGTTATTCTCATGTTATTTTTGACATTTTGGTGACATTGAAAACGATTTATTTGATCTATCGCTGAGTTGAATTAGAGGTATGAAGCTCTTGGGTTAGGGCCCAACGCTAGTAGCAAAGGTCCCTCTTCTTTTTGTATATGTATGCTTATATTACATTCATAGTTAGTTGTTGAAGTTATTTGTGTTTTATTCCATTTACAAGTACTTGAATAATTGTTTAGTTTTTCTCCCATTCGTTGAAAAGGTAGATCAATGGTACAATAGTGAAAGTGAATACTTCAGAAAATCTTGTGATAGTGGCCTCTTCCTTATCTCCCTCATGGGATCATGGTTTGAGGGCCCCACTCTCACAACCCCAAAAATAGATTTGTCTCTTTAGATCATCGCATGGCTAGGGTTCTTGATTAAGTAGATTATTGTTTATAATTCCTTAGAAGTCCCATAGTTGTCATTTTTGTTGGGTTGTGTTATATTCTTTCCACGACTAGCCCACGTAGTTAACCAGGGGGTTAGAGGGGGGTCACAGGGGGTTTGAGGCATACTCGTAACCCCACTTTATGGGTTTCAGGGCAGCAACCCGAAAAATTTTGGTTTTGGAACCTATGTTAGGTTGGGCGGACCCACCTATGGTTTTGTGCATGATTTTCACACATGTTTTTTGGACGTGATTGTTTTCAGTCCATGGTTTTGGACGCGATGGTTTTTTGGTCCATGGTATTGGATGCTTTGGCATGTATAAATATGTATTATAACATTGAAAGGAACATAATGAAAAATCAAGCTGGTAGTCCCGGTTTTGGGATCAAGGGGAAAATCTCTGTGTATATGTGTTTTATGCGTTATGCTCTCGCATTGTTTATTTTCTGTTTTTTAGAAGTCATATGCAAGTAATTTTTGTACGGGGTTAAAACCTACATTTGGAATCAAAGTTGTTTTGGCTTCAAGGGGATGCCTTTGTTGCTGAGGGGTTTCACTTGGGCCTATGGTATACCTTGTTCAGTGGGAGATCTGCGAGATCAATTCTAGTGGTGAAAGAAGATGGTGAGTGGTGGAAAGATAGAGATCGAGAATTTTAATGGTCAGAGTTTTGAGTTGTGGAAACCCAAGATGGAGGATCTATTGGTGGATAAAGATCAGTGGATCGCGATAGATCCAAGTATTAAACCAACGGGAGTGTCTGATGAAGAATGGAAGAAGTTGGATCGAAAGGCAAAGAGCATAATACGATTGTGTGTCTTAGATTCAGTATTGCTAAATGTATCAAGGGAAGCTACAGGGAATGCTTTGTGGGACAAGTTAGGGACTTTATACCAATCTAAGTCTCTGGTGAATAAACTGTTCCTGCAGAAAAAGCTATATAACCTGAGGATGAAAGATGGAGACTCAGTGACAGAGCATTTGAACGCATTTAATACTGTTGTAAGTTAGTTAGCATCTATTGATATTAAAATTTTGGATGAAGATAAGTGCATCAGTTTCTTGTGTTCTCTACCAGATTTGTGGGATAGTCTGGTTATTGCAATTGGTACCAATGCAACTACCTTGTAGTCTGATGAAATAGTCTCATCCTTGTTGACGGAGGAGATGAGACGGAAAAATATGGAGAGTCAGAATGGTGATGCCTTGTCTGTACGAGAACAGTCCCAGAATAAAAACAAAAATAAGTCATCGAGTGGCAGATCTAAATCTAGAGGGAGATCTAAGTCTCCAGGAAAACCTGTAAAGGTGGTGTGCTAGAAATTCGGAAAGGAAGGGCACTACAAAAGGGACTGTAAATCTAAAGCTCCTGATAAAGGAAAGGGATCTGATGATGCTCCTTCTGTAGAGGTGAAAACCACCTCAAATGAAGGTGGGGATGCGTACTTGGCTTCTTCAAGTACACATGTAGATCATGAGGCATGGTTGATTGACAGGTGCATCCTTTCACTTCACTCCCCATAGAGAGTGGTTCTGCGAGTATGAGAAATACGATGGTGGTGATGTCTTCTTAGGGGATGAGAGGAAGGCTAGAATCGTTGGTCGCGGAAAAGTAAATTTGAAGTTGCAAGGTGGAAGGGTTAGAACACTTCCGTTTGTTCTGCATATTCCTGCATTGGCCAGAAATCTGATTTCTGTAAGTAAGTTGGATGGTGCAGGTGTAAAAACAGTGTTCGAGAAGGATACTTGCAAGATGGTTCGGGGAGCACTAGTATTGATGCGGGGAGTTCGGATTGGAAATCTGTACAAGCTGCAAGGTAGCATGGTTGTTGATGGGTGCAATAGTTCTATGGTTCCTGAAAGTGGAGCAGAAAATCTAGTGGTCTCTAGAGAGAAGACCATGTTGTGACATCAAAAGCTTGGACATATTGGAGAGAACGACCTTCGAATACTTCATGGTAAAGGTATGGTAGAAGGTATGAGTAATAGCTCTCTGGATTTTGATTTCTGTGAAAATTGTGTATACTGGAAGCAAAATCGGGTGAGTTTCCCCTCCGGTAGTAAGAGGGTGAAACATATATTAGAGCTTGTTCACAGTGATGTGTTTGGACCTGTGAAGGTTCCATCACTGGGTAAATCTGTGTACTATGTATCATTTATAGATGACTTCTCAAGGAATACATGGATATATTTCCTTAAGAATAAATCTGAAGTCTTTGACAGGTTTAAAGAATTTAAGGCTCTGGTGGAAAACTAGACAGAGAAGAAGATAAAGGCGCTGAGGGCAGATAATGGTGGAGAGTTTTGCAGTAAGGAATTTGAAGAATTCTGTAAGAAGTGTGGTATAGCACGGCAGAAGACTACCCCATATACACCTCATGAAAATGGAGTTGCAGAAAGAATGAACAAGACATTGATCGAAAGGGCAAGAAGCATGCTTAGTGGTGTTGGGTTAGGATAGGAATTCTGGGTAGAGGTGATGGATATTGCATGTTACCTGGTCAACAGGTCACCTTCATCAGCGTTGGAGGATAAGACTCCACAAGAGGTATGGACTAGTAAGAAACCCTTTCTTTCACATCTAAGGGTATTTGGATGTGATGCATATGTACATGTTCCAAAGGAGAAACAAACCAAGTTGGATAGTAAATCTGAAAAGTGCATCTTTATTGGGTATAAGGATGGCTTAAAGGGTCATAAGCTTTGGAACCTAGTAACAAGGAAGGGTCACAGGGGGTTTGAAGCATACCCGTAACCCCACTTTATGGGGTCTGGGGCAGTGCCCCGGAAAATTTTGGTTTTGGAACCTATGTTAGGTTGGGCGGACCCACCTATGATTTTGTGCATGATTTTCGCACATGTTTTTTCGACGCGATGGTTTTCAGTCCATGGTTTTGGATGCGATGGTTTTTCGGTCCATGGTATTAGATGCTTCGGCATGTATAAATATGTATTATAACATTGAAAGGAACATAATGAAAAATCAAGCTGGTAGTCCCAGTTTTGGGATCTAGGGGAAAATCTTTGTGTGTATGTGTTTTATGTGTTATGCTCTCGCATTGTTTATTTTTTGTGTTTTAGAATTCATATGCAGGTAATTTCTCTACGGGGTTAAAACCTACAATTTTGGTTTCTTGAAGTCGTTGTAGTCTAAAAAGCATTGCATTTCACAGATTTCACGATTAACCATCAATAACTCTGTTTTTCCTAAATGCAACTCATATTTTCCATATGTAAATGAAGTTATACATAAATGAAGGAAATAATGTGTTTTGTTGTAGGATTTTTTGATCTGTAGGGAGAACTCATTTCACCAGCCTCATCCAAGTCTTCTTCACCCATACTGCCAAAGTCTACCATCCCCTAATCCGAATTTCTATTTTGTAGCAAAGTGGACATCTCCCTTGAGAAAATCTAACCATATTGAAGAGTTGGGCTAAGACTTGGGTAGTGTACACCTCCTCTATGCCTTATCCTGCCATCAGACACCTTTCCCACACTTTATTCCACCTCTCCTACCTTCCTATAACTTTCAACCTGTTTCTTATAGTAAACCGGGACATCCTGCATTACTACAGGAAACCCTGTAGCAGCCTGTTTTAAGCCTGAATTGAGCATAAATGATCATTTGAGCTTAGGTTAGGCCTCCACTTGGCTTCCATACCCTCATTACCATTCTGGACTTGTTTCCCCATGCATTTCTCCCCCGCAAAAGATCAGTTTGGTTCACTTGCCTTTTACATTTATAAAATTGAAAATAAAAAAATTAAAGGACTCTTTTCTGCAATTTCTAGTTAGTACATGCATACAACAATCATAGTATTTTTAGGATAATTTCCATGCTTACTTATTCTAAATAACTAGATGTTAGAATGAAAGGTTAAATTAGGTCTCTTTAAGTAATATGTGTAAATTCTTAGTTGGATGATTTCATGTCACTTCATAGCACTTTCCCATTCAACATTTTCATTTCCTAGGGTAGGAAACATTTCCTTTCTGCATTAAAGATAGTTTTCCATTTTCTGTTAGTAGTAAGACTCCTTCTAGTCAATAGAATTCTGGTTTGAAAAAACTTAGTGGTCTATCGCCCTAGTTGAAAAGTGACAAGTGTAGACCATTGAATCTACTGTGTATACAACATTGTCACCTCCAAGTTTGTACGAACCCTGGGTTGATGAAGTAAAGTTGGTAGCCCTAGGAGTTGGAGCATCCTTGCTGCAATATATTGGAGCTCATCAAGGTGTATCAGTGTACCCCACAAATATTCCCAACTCAACTTTTGGTTATAGTTTTTTCCTTGCATCCTTGGTAACATGAAAGTAAACTAATGAACCAATGATCCTGAAGTGTGCCATAGCTAGTTTCTTACCTAAAAAAGCTTCTTTTGGTCTACTCATCTCGAGAATATGATGAGGACTCTTGTCCTGCACATATAGAGTTGTGTTTCATGCTTCATCCCACAAGTGCAACGGTAGGCCCTGATAATGTAACATTTCCCATGCAGCTCCCATAATACTTATGTTCTTCCTTTCAACCACCCATTCTATTGTGGGTTATGGGGTGCTATTTACTCGTGTCAAATATCTTTTGATGCAAAAAAATTATTTAATTCATTCCACACATATTCTTCACCATTATTGCTCTTGGGAGCTTTAACTTTCCTGACAGTATCTTTCTCAACAAGTGCTTTAAATTCACAAAATTTAGCGAATGTTTGATCTTTCTTTTGCATGAATAAAATACAAAATTGATAAGAGAAATCATCTACAAATATTACATAATACCCATGCTTGGCAGTGGAGGTTGTTGAGAATGGTCCACCCACATCTAAGTGAAATATTTCAAGGATCTCTTGTGCTCGACTGTCCTTATCACAAAAGGTGGCTTTGGTGTACTTCCCCAATGTACACCCTTTGCATGTATCTCTATGCTCTAGTGCATGCTTGGGAAGTCTTATAGAAATCTGTTGCATGATATTCAAAGCTATGTGGTGAAAGTGTCCCAATTTTTTATGCCACAACTCACCGATGTCTCAGCTCTACACCTTCTCTCCTTTTGTGCTCAAAGCAACACAATCTTCTACATCCAATTTGTAGAGGTTCTTCTCCTGAACCCTGATCTACTTCACTTGTCTCGTGGCTATGTGACGAAGGAAAGCCTTTCCTTTTCTAAATATCATATCATAGTCATGGTCCTCCAACATAGCAATTGAAACCAAATTCTTCTTCAGACCCAGAACATACATGACATCTTCTAATGTGAGAGAAGAACTAGACTCCCTCTAAAAAGTAATGGTACCGATGCTAGTCACACTATACCTTCCATCATCTCCCACTTTTATGTGCATTTAGAGGTCCTTCTCCTCCAAGTCATTGAATAATTATTTGTTTTTGGTCATATGGAATGAGGCTCCACTATCCAGATACCACACACTACCCATATCTGATGTCACCATGAGAGTGATGAGGGTGAAATCCAACTCAAATTTTGAATTAAGAGCTTCACCTATCACTCCTCCCGAGGGCTTCTTCCCTCCCTTCATGTGTAGACACTTCGTGGCATAATGTCCCATCTCATGACAATGAAAACATTTAACCTTCGACAAGTCTTGCTTCTTTCTACATTGACTTAAATCTGATTTGGAATGGGATGAATTCACTTTCCCTTTCTTTTCGTTTCTAGCTAAAACACATTTCTCCTCATTATCATGCTTGGATGAGGATCCATCTTTGGTGTTCTACCAAATATCTTCTTGCACCAAGTCAGACCACAAACGCTCCCACTCTGGTAGCCTCTCCCTCCCATTTACTGAGTCTTGGTAGTTGTGACAACTCTTGGGAAGGCCTAGAAGTGCTACGCTGACGAGATCATCTTCAACAATTGTAACACCAACACTTCCAAGATCTGACATTAGGTGAACTTGGTCAAGTACTTTGGTATTGTGTCAGCCTTCTCCATCTTGATTTTCCTGAGCTTTTCCTTCAGTGCCAACTTCCTGTAGTTATTGTTGTTTTGAAATAGGCCTGTCAAGGCTTTCCACGTTGCATATGGAGTCTCCTTACCATGGACGTTCAAGACAATATGATCTCGAGCTCCTTCTAGGATAATCCTTCTTGTCTTTGCAACACATTTTCTCCACTCTGCCAGATCTTAAGCATCAGTTACTGGAGGCTTAGGAATATATTTGTCTATGAATTCCTTAAGCTCAAACTACCCTCAAGGGAATATTTGAGTCTCAATCCGTAGAACGACATCCTGCTGGCTTTGAAGTATGATACTGCAAATTCAATTTCACCTCCAAAAGAAAAACTTGTATTCTCCTCATCTAGAGTGATTTTTGCTTTGATACTAGGTATAAATTCCATGTAGATTCAAACTACTAATTGTAATTTACTAAAATAATAGACTTGAATCTACTCTACTCATCAACGGAAACAATTAAACGATTGTGAAATCACGAAACATGCAACAAAAAGAATTCAATCAACACATTACACAATGATTTCCCTGGGAAAGCCACAACTAAAAATCCCCGCTATTTGTATATTGCATTAGTCAGAAAATATGAGAAGATTACAATGCTTTGCTCAAGCACGAGCAACCTATGCAGTATCTCTATTTGTCTCACAACTTCCTAGACAAGCCTAGGCCAATACTTAACCAATTTTCTGCTTGCCCAAATCCCTATTTCCTTGCCTTGTTTCCTTAGGAATTAGCCCCCTATTAATTAGGGAAATTCTTCAATTGGAATTGCATAATCCTCATTGGCCTTCCTCTGATTGCATGCACCACATGTACAATTAAGATGATTATAAAATCGATAGTACATTGCCTCTGAACTCCAATCTCTACTAGGTAACTCTCAAATCTGACACGCATGAGTTATTTATGAGTGAATCATTAGTGAACTAGTTGATCATTACAGACAACATCACACTACAGGACATCCCACTAGTTCCTCCAACAGTTGGAACTAATTTAACTGACTTTCAGTTAAATTGAATTAATTAATTACATGTCAAAATAAACTCAACCAAGGCTCCTATAAAGTAGGAGACACTCTGCGTGACTCAATTTAAATCCTCTACTCGAACTAATTGAACCAACTAAGTCAAATTAACTTAGTTAACTAATACAAGTTGTCATGTGATGTAGAATTACAATTTTATTGCTAATTTAATTCAAGGACAAAATTAAATTAGGATTTTCCTATTGCATTTTCAACAAGTGGTTAGCTGTTGTGGCAGTAGGTTGGCCTGTTGCCACTGCTATGTCTCCTTTTTCTTTTTCTTTTTACCTTTTTTCTTTTTACAATTTTTTTGTTTTTTGTTTTTTTAAATGACATTTTTTTTAATTATTATTATTATTTTTATTTTAATATATATATTCTCTTTCTCTTTGTTTTTGTTTTTTTGGGTTATATATTGACTTTGTTGAATAATTTTTTTTTAACTCTTATATTTTTTTAATTCTCTCTATATAGCTACTTTTTTTTCATTTGAGGAAGCTAGGTAAAAATAATAAAATAATAGTTAAAATACTAAAATAAAAACTGTGAATTTTGGAGGGAAAAAAATAAAAATAAAAAACTAATTTTTTTAAATTGTATTTTTGGCTTATCTCCTTATATGTTTACTCAAATTTCATGTTTAGACACTCGTTGGATGTGGAATTAATTTTTGCATCCAACAAGTACCCATCATGCATACTTTTGAGAATACCACATTGATAAAAAAAAAATCAAGATACAATAAAAAAGCGTGTTCAATATGTTTTTTTTAACGTATCTTCATTTTTTATCAATGTTGATCTTCTCAAAAGTATGAATGATGGGTACCACAATATTTTAATGTATCTTCAATTTTTATCAATGTGGTCCTTCTCAAAAGTATGCATGATGGGTATTCGTTGGATGCGAAATTTAATTCCGCATCCTACAAGTGTCTACACTTGAAATTTGAGTAAACCTATATGGAGATAAGCCAAAAATACAATTAAAAAATAGTTTTTCTTCTTTTCCCTCCAAAATATTTACATGTATCTCTTTTTCAATTTAAAGGATTTTGATTGGTTTACGTATTATGACATGGAAATTACGTGAAAATTTCATGCGCACTTTTAAGCTAAAATTTCCTCTAATGTAATGTCAAAAGGCCTAACAATGAAACAAAAAATCTCCCAAAAACTTGTCTAGCTAAAACCCTCAATCAAACGAAAATGAACTTAACGAATGATTGATGGCCAAATGCCAGAACAGACTAGCTTTGTGCAGTGGTTGAGCAGCCATAGAACCAAACAACTCTAATACCAATGTAACAAACAAAATTCATACTACGTAGTAATTTTTAGAATACTTGGAACACAAAGAGATCAATTAAAGATAAGAAACATATATATTGAATAGTGTATAAAAGAATTGATGTGAGATATGAGATTACAAATTAGGGCTCACTTATAAACCTAGGCAAGTGCCCCTTCATGAACGGTCATGCACTTAGAGACATGCCTCTTCAATTAATTAATTATTATTTAATTATTTATTATTATGATTATTATTTATTATTATATTTATTTATTTTTATATAAATTATTCATAACAACATGCCCATAAAACCATAACTCACTTTATATGACATTGGTTCATGTGACATTTTTTAAAATTAATTAATTTAATTAAAAGGACAAAAAATGAATAACTACTTTGAAGATTAAATATCTACCATCCACCTAATAATATGTCTGTCAGTTTAACAAGGCTAGATGTGAACCTATCTAAATTAAAAAGCTCTATACACATTTTTTCTTAATTTGAATTCCAATAAGCTCTAAATTCCAAGAAGCTAGATACAAATTTAATTGATTTAATGACAAATTTTCAGTTTGAGTTAGTCTATAGTTGGATTTAATTGATTTCATGACCTTAGATTTAATTGATTTAATGACAATTTTCCAATTTGAGTTAGTTTATACTTAGATATGCATGACTTAACCTTTGAGAGAATCATATGACTACTCACACAATCATCATATATAAATTAATCAGACAAAGACAAAAACATCAAAGTTATGTAACTATTCTACATTTGGTGTTTTTGGTTGGAATTAGGCCAAACAATTTTTAGTCAAATCACGATTGTTGTTTGCTTACACCCTGAAAAACCTCTAGGGCACTTAGACTTTGGAGAGTTTACAACTAGAACTTGTGATTCCAACAAATCCCTACCAGATTATGGGTAAGTTCTACCAAATATTATGGGTAGAAAAACTCCAAAACATATAAGCATACTATGACGAAAAGATTTAATAATTAATAGTGGTAAGTACAATTATTATTATTATGCATAGAGGTGCTCTCCAAACTAGTATCGAATAGATGTTGATGTAAACATTTTGACTCGGTTAAGATAAAGACGTAAAAATAAAAAATAATATTGGAGAGCTCAAATTATTTAAATTAAAATTAAAATTTAAAAATTATAACAAATTATTGTTACCTTAATTCAGGGAAAATTGAGATCATAGAGTCAATTACCGTTAGTGGTTTTTGGGCTCCACAACCCATGGTTTTTCCAATGATATTCTTATGTAATATATCCTATTTAAAGGCGCGCACACACATATACCTATGAGGTGTAGACCAGTTGGTTTGTGTGGGGTTTAGACCCCATTAGGTCTCAAGTTCAAATCTTACAGGGAGGGATGGAGAATGGAAGCCACCTTTAGGGGAATTAAAATATTCCAAGGGGCGTCCAACATCAACTGAGTTTCACACATTCCTGGTGATAACATCCCACTGGTGGGTAGATCATTCTTCCATCCAATATTGGGGTTGGCCATAGCCTAGCCTAAACCTAGTTCGATATATATATATATAATATATATATATTATATATATATTATATATAATATATATATATATATATATATTATATATATATATTATTTATAATTAATCTCTTAGAGTGGCAAACATTCCACAAGTTGCATTCAAGAAGAGGTTTGCACATGAAGAGATTAACTTTTCCCTTAACCATTCAAATTATTATATAGTAATAATTATTTATTAGCATAGGTTCATCTTAACTTTGGATTTCCAAATAGTCTAGAGGAATTGAATATTTAAAGATAATTTTTTTGTGAATGCAAGACTTGAAGAAATATAGTTACACCCTAAAAAGATTGAATCCAACAACCTCAGTTAAAATCTAAAGTTACATGAATCTGTTTTCTTATTTTTATTTTAATACATATAGCTCTATTTAAGCAACCTAGTTATTCAACTCTTCCACAGATGCTTATTATTTTCATTATTACTTTTATTATTATTATAAATTTAAATTTTTAGTATAACATTTTATCTAAATGTCACCATAACATCTTTTCCATATTGAGTTTAAAATACTTCCAATCAGTTATATTTAATAAAAAATAAAAAAAAAAAAAAATTAATATAAAAAGAAATTTAAAAGATGAATTCCATATGAAAATAATGATGATTTTTTTTAATACGAGTATAGATTCATTTTAATCATAGGTTTAGCAAGTACATAGGGGGATTTTTTTTCTTGGAGTGTAAAGCTAGAAAAAAGGCTTGCACTTCAAGAGATTTGATCCTTATTGACATTTATATCTGTGGTCAAAATGGATATGTGTGTGCGTGTGTGAGATTAATTTTTTTGAGGTGCAAACCTTTCTTACAGTGCAAGACTTCAAAAAAAGTTTGCATCTTAGGAGATTTGATCCCTATTGGCCTTTGATAGATCTATGGTTAAAATAAATCTATGCTCTCTCTCTCCAAATTATAGAATAGTGGGATTATTTAAAATGTTTTAAACATACACATATTGAAAAGTAAGAAAACTTTCCGTAAAAATCACATCATCAGAGTTTTGTCGACACGTTTTGAACCATCCAGTACCATCCAACCTTTCTTAGAGTGCAAGACTTCAAAAAAGGTCTGCACCTTAGGAGATTTGATCCCTATTGGCCCTTGATAGATCTGTGGTTAAAATGAATCTATGCTCTCTCTCTCCAAATTGTAGAATAGTGGAATTATTTAAAATGTTTTAAACATACATATATTGGAAAGTAAGAAAAATTTCTGTAAAAATCACATCATCAGAGTTTTTTCGACACGTTTTGAACCATCCATTACCATATAGTGTGGTTCATTATCAGGACAACATGAAGAACTAGATCTTGGCATCAAGTTCAATAGACAAAGATAATTTTTTTGAGAACCAGATCTTAACATCAAGTTAAATAAATGAAGAGAAAAAATTTTAGCCATTAGATTTGACTAAATAAATAAATAATATTTTAATATAAGGAAATAATTGTTAAAATATAGATATTAATATTGAATTAAGGAGATCTTCGCATTCGAACAGTTTCTTCCTAATTCAAGTGGTTCGACTCTCGCAGATCAGAATGGAACTCATACCCTTCTTCGGTTGATCAACAGTCGGTAGCCTGGGGATCCATGGGCCCGCATTTGCAGCCTTTCTGATTCGCTCATCCCCTGGTCTCACATGTGGGACGACTTTGTTTTTGACAGTGCACTCGACACACCGCCCTCTTATATCTCCCGGGAGGCGAAAGCCATCACCAACACGAGGCTGGACTGGAAGGAAACACCCGAAAATCATGTTTCCACAGTAGATGTGGATGTGGTCGTGCAGGTGTCCAACGAAATGGGGAAAATCATCATGTATTGCCCGGCATTCTTTGCAGCTTGCACCATAGGAGGCATACTCAGCTGCGGGCTCACCCACATGGGAGAAATCCCTCTGGATCTTGTCAAAAACAATATGCAGATAGTAGTATTCCTCTTCACTCTCAAAGACCCTAAGTCTCACTCACAGACCCTAAGTCTCACTCACATTGGGAAGGAGGAATGAGGATGGCGTGCGGAGCTAGGGTTCATCAGATCTTTGAACCTGATCTGGGTGCCAACACACGGGTCATGATCGACATAACAACCTGCAGCAACCCTGCAAGCAGCCAGAGCCCGGTCCTGCACATACTAGTGCCTAGTATAGGAGTGTACATTTGGGCTTCTTCCAGGAACCGCATGAAAGGCCCCTTAGAACCCTGAAAAGAACCCAGGAAAGATGGAAGAACTAGATCAACAACTAACGGATCGATTTTGGTGTGCACAAAACCAAAAGAAACCCTTACATTCATCTAAGGGGTTCCTTGAGAAGGCTTAGGGGATTGGGGTTCCTCATCAGAGCTGGCGTAAAGGGCACACGATGACTGCACAAGGCAGGTAATTCGCAGGCTGCACTATGAGCGAGAGCATGAACCCTTGGAGGTGGGAATATGCCCACAGGGGACATGGACAACCTATCTGTCAGGCCAGGGTAACTCCAGAATTAATGAGCGAGAGAAAACTGATGATTTTATTCATTAGGTAATATACATTTATATATACAAATAAAACAGATCAGTTCATCTTCTGGATGACTATCCAGTTCACCCATCCATTTCGGATTAGGTGTCAACATTCCCCCCCTTAATCTGAAGGGATATTGGTGAGTCCAAGCATCGTTCTGAATCTTTCAAGCTTTTCTCTTCCAAGCGCTTTGGTGAAGATGTCTGCAATTTGCTCATTTGTGCAACAATGACGGAGATGGATTGTGTTTGGCCTCAACATGATGTCGGATCAGATGATATTTAGTATTGATGTGCTTTGTACGATCATGGAACTTTGGGTTCTTGGCCAACTTTATTGCAGAGTTGTTGTCAATCATGAGTGGAGTTGATTGTACTTGTTTTACCTGCAAATCTTCAAGAATTTTTCTGAGCCACACATTTTCTTTTGTTGCTTCAGCTGCTGCCACGTATTCTGCTTCTGTTGTGGAATCTGCTGGAACTGATTGTTTGCGTGATCTCCAAGAGACAGCTCCTGATCCAAGACTCATAGCATATCCTGAAGTAGATACTCCAGTTTCTTTGTCTCCATCGAAGTCTGAATCAGAGTATCCAATCAAGCTGAAGTCATCTACCTGTGTATACTTGATTCCAAGGTCTTGAGTTCCCTTCAAGTACCTTAGAACTCTTTTTGCAGCAGACGAATGTCCCTCACAAGGCTTTAGCATAGACCTGGAGAGGATTCCAACATCAAATGAAATGTCTGGTCTGGTAGTAGTGAGATAGATGAGACTTCCTATAAGCTGTCTGTACTTTGTTGCATCCTCAAATTCCTTTCCTTCAATAGATGTGAGCTTTAAGTTTTGTTCCATTGGAGTAGAAAGAGGATTGCACTCTGTCATGCCAAATCTGTTTAACAATCTCCAATGTATTTCTTTTGAGAAAGAAATATGGATTTTGGATGTTGGGTTACTTCAATGCCAAGATAGTAATGAACATAGCCCAAATCAGTCATTTCAAAGATTTTTCCTAATTCTTTCTTTATGGATGCAATATAACTTTCATTTTTCCCTGTCATTAAAAGATCATCTACATATACCACAAGATATACAACTGTTTTGCCAACTTTCTTGACAAATAAAGTTGCATCATCAAGATAAAATTGATTGAAGTTGAGTTTCAGAAGATGCTCAGTTAGCTTTTCATACCAGGCTCGTGGTGCC
>APFE030742227.1:124238-141352 GCA_000404065.3 Pinus taeda | reverse complement strand
AGTAAATTGCGTCTGCCAAGCAGTGGTGGGTTGATTCCCAGAATCGACCTACCACCACCCGTCCGCCAGTGGCGGCACGACTTGGATTGTCATGCCCCTATCTTGGCAGTAGTCTTTCAACCGCTCATAGGCAGGTGCGACACCACCACCCAATTTCTTTTCAACAATACTTTCAAGTGTGGACTGCGCCTAACATTCCATACTTAGTTTATTTTTTTACTTTCTAAGCATTTAACATTCATAACACAACAAAAACATTCATTTAATCTTTTTTCATCATTATTATCATTTAGAACATATGCACAGTGGATACAATCTTTAATGGGAGGGGAAAATCCCTGATAAGAGTCTACCCAACAATGATAATAATAATTTTTTACAAAATATACAAGTACAGTGTTTGTAAAAGAACCCCAACTTCCTTTCTACAATTTCTGTCAAAATCACAGTTCAGCCTGCACTGTTCAGTAGTGCCCAAACTGTCATTCAGGAGTGCCCACCCCTACCGGGTCGGGTCGCCCAACTCATTGGGCAAAGGTTCCCTACCTGGGTCACCCTCTGCACTAACTCGTCGCACAAACCGGTTACATATGATTCCCCCTGTTCGACTCTTCATTCGGCCTTGATTCTCGCGCGTCGCCCTTCTAGTACCTCCCGCATCTCGCCCCAAAACTTCGAAAATTCACCTGCACCTCTGAACAGTGTTACTGCAGCCTAACTGCACAAGCTTGTCATTTCGGGCAGATGTGCTCCTGTCATGCAGTGATGCCCTCCGCGGGTCACTCGCCCGACAGACATGCCCATCTTGTGTAGTGATGCCCTACCCGGTTTGCCCGTTGGGTAGACATGCCCGCCTTGCAACATGCGAACCCGAAACTACGTTTCTGTTTTTCCTCGGCTCAGTGCTTTGGTCTAGAGTCGCCTACACCTCACCTAGCTTGTTTGCCCACCCTTTAGCTCGTCCACCTTATCCTTGAACTCACACTTAGATGTTTTTAACTTGAATGATTGATTGATGCCTTTTCCTCTTCAACGTGTCCTCTACTTATACGCTTCTCCAAGGATATAATGTGGCAGGCCAACCTCTCAACTCGGCCAACCATGCCCCCATTTTAAGTCAGCTCGCCCATGTCGTCGCCCTGCCGAGTCCACCTGCCTAACTTCGCATCGTATAATCTTACCATCGCAAAGTCTCCACACTTAGCCAAATTTTGTCTTCTTTGGTTTTTTGACTCTCTGTTGGCTCGGTGCAACTCGTGTCTCGAGTGCCTTTAACCAACTGCCTAACTCGTCGCAACACCAACTCGTCCCATCGTCGCAACTAATGTCACAACCGACTTGTTAGCTCATCGCCCACCAACTCGTCGCATGTCAGCTCGTCGCGTTTAACCGAGGGTGCGTCACCCCACCTCGTCGCACATCAACATACAGCTTGTGGGCTTGACATACTCCCCCACTCTAAATGGTTGCCGTCCTCGACAACTCTCTCCACCAACTATCGTCACAAAGTGCTACTAGCTCCAACATCCAAAGATGCTCATGCTAACTGCCTCCACTCTAATGTCACATAAACCATCAGTCTATGCCCTTATAAATAGGAAGTCTCCTCAATCCATGACTTTGGTCAGTCCATATATTGCAAACATCCGTGCAACATATATCACAACTGTCTCCATCATGTATCGTTCATCATGTGAATCTCTGCACAATACTCCATCCAACACAACATCTCAGTCGAAACCAAGACATCTATTTGACACAAACTCTGTGCACTGCATGCCCACATGTCATCGAACTAGTTGGGTAGCTAATCCAACCGTAATGCTCAACCCATGAGAATGTACCTCCCACATGCCACCATTGGTTGTTTCTTAGCATCTTGTCACAATCTCAACTTGATCAAGAATCCATCCAAGTGTAAAATAAGCCATGCTCAGGTTCAAGTATGCCCATCTCCTTTGCAACATGCTGCCCATGATGCTAATGACAATGTGATGCTATGAAGTCACATACATCCAAGCATCATCAACTTGTCAAATAAAGAAGCCTTATCCCCAAGGCCCCTTATAATGGTAGTGCAGCCCTCTTAAATGTCAAGGCCATTGCACCAACCCATCTCCAAGGTCTTCTATCGAGAAAGGAGGGCCAAGAAGTTCCCTCCTTGACTCTCATCCACCCATTTGTCTGGTTGATGTTGCATCCTCAAGTACTTGTGCACAGCCTCAAGTTTCAACCTCCTCATGTGTACAACCAAGCTTATCAAGTTTGTCTTTCGTCAACTGAAAGTCATATATGCCCATGGAATACTTGCAAACCTCTACTATGCCAGTTGTATCTCTACCTGTTAATCTTCCCCAACAATTGCCATCGAAGAAGTATTTGAACTTCCTTCATTTGCAAGTCCATGGTGAAGATCCTCTGTAGAAGATGCTCCTGTCAAGTGCTCCAAGATGTGTGAAATTGATTTTCTACCTCCATATTTCCTTCTAGCTCTTGCAACAAAGTCTACTAACTTCCCTTCCTTCATTGTTTGAGTTATTTGTCCAAGTCCAATTTGCTCCACATGTTCATGCTTCACATTCGGATCTTTTGGATACAAAGTCATAGAAGCCATTCTTGGTCTATATCCCAAGCAACTCCTCCTATTCATCGCAACCAACAAGGTTCTTCCTTCAGCTGTAATAAAGAGAATGTCCTAGTCCACCATTGGTATGGCTTGTACATCCTTCAGAAATTCTTGCCCCAGCACCATCATATGATCATCCAAGTCAACAATCCTCAAGTCCAACTTTCCAAACCAAGAGCCCACTCTCACCTAAGTGTTCTCCAATACACCTATCCCAGCTTTTCATGGTAGAGTTCATTGCTTTGAAAGCACTCCACTCTCTTCACACTTCAGCTTTCTTCCCAAAAGACTTTGTTGCTTTCCTACTAAGGAAACTATGAATAGCTCTCATGTCCACAAAAGCTGCAAACCTTTTTCCATGTACGGTTACCTGCATAAATCTCATCTTCAAGGCATCTCCATCCTCTCTTGGCTTGATCTTGCGTCTTACCTGAGCAACATTATTCAACAATTCAGCCTAAGAAGAGTCTATCGACTTGTGCTTCGACCTGACTTCCTTCTTAAGGTACTTCAACTCCTTGCTCAGCTCATCTAAGCAATTCGATCCTAGTTCAGCTTGAGTTCCTTCAAGCTTATCCTCCATCGCATCCTACTTAGGTGTACCAATCAAGCACACATTGACTCCTTCCATTTGAAGTAAACCAATCTTTCGAACATCTAGCTACATGTTTTGGTGATAGTCCCCAAGTCCACCAATGTAATCGAGCTCATCTTGCTCTATCACAATGGGCTTTCTTCCATGAAATTCCTTCTTAATATCAACCTAAAGTTCCTTCACTTTAGCCTACACCATGGTACTCTTTTCCCTTAGTTGAACTCATTCATCCATGAGTTCTTGGAGTCTATGATCACCCTTCCGTATCTCCTCATACAGTTTCTTGAGATCATCAATCTTCTGATGGAGATTATTCAAGTCCTCTCGCATGTCTGCTATCCTGCTTCCCATATATAGCAAGAATTCCCACTCTTGTAAAGAGCTTCATAGTGTTTCTGCATTCGTCTTTCCAATAATTAGTCATGTCTCTAAGTTTTTGAAGTGCTCTTTCAACCTTCTTCATTCATTCGGCAAGTTTCCAATACTTGCTTCACCTTCAATGGTCATCAGTTTTCAAAACCCAAACTTCAACTGAATCACCAAAACCCTACGGAAAATTAGGATATCTGATACCACTTGTCATGCTCCTATCTTGTGGTAGTCTTTCAACCGCTCATAGGCAGGTGCGACACTACCATCTGAGTTTTTTTCAACAATACTTTCAAGTGTGGAGTATGCCTAACATTCCATACTTAGTTTATTTTTCACTTTCTAAGCATTTAACATTCATAACATAGTGGAAACATTCATTTAATCTTTTTTCATCATCATTATCATTTATAACATATGAACAACGGGTACAATCTTTAATGGGAGGGGCAACTTTCTAATAAGAGTTTTCCCAACAATGATAATAATAATCTTTTACAAAATATACAAGTATCGTCCTTGTAAAGGAACCCCAAATTCCTTTCTACAATTTCTGTCAAAATCATAGTTTGGCCTGCACTGTTCAGCAATGCCCGAACTATCGTTCAGGAGTGCCCACCCCTGCTGGGTTGGGTTGCCCAACTTGTCGGGTAGAGGCACCCTACCCAGGTCGCCCTTCGCACTAACTCGTTGCGCAAACCGGTTACCTGCAATTCCACCTATTTGACTCTTCGTTTGGCCTTGCTTTTGGAGTGTCGTCCTTCTGGCGCCTATCTGCATCTCACCCCAACACTTCAGCACTTCACCTGCACCTTCGTACAGTCTTACCATAATCTAACTGTACCATCTCATCGTTTCGGGCAGACGTGCCCCTATTGTGCAGCAACCAGATGTGCCCACCTCATGCAACGATGCCCTACCTGATTCGCCCGTGGGGCAGATGTGCCCAACCTGCAACCTGTGAACCCGAAACTATGTTTTTATTTTTCCTCGGCTCGATGCTTTGGTCTAGAGTTGCCTGCACCTCGCCTAGCTCGTTTGCCCACCCGTTTTCTCATCCACCTTATCCTTGAACTCACACTTAGATGTTTTGAACTTGAATGATTGATTGATGCCTTCTCCTCTTCAACGCGTCCTCTACTTATACGCTTCTCCAAGTATATAACATGGGTCAGCTTGCCCAAGCCGACCTCTCAACTCAACCAACCATGCACCCACATTACGTCGGCTCGCCCATGTCGTTGCCCCACCGAGTCCACCTGCCCAACTTTGCACCGTATAAGCTTACCATCCCAAAGTCTCCACACTTAGCCAAATTTTGTCTTCTTCAATTTTTTGAATCTTTGTTGGCTAGTCGCAACGTGTGTCTCGAGTGCCTTTAACTGATCGCCTAACTTGTCTCAACACCAACTCATCCCATCATTGCCACTAACGTCACAACCGACTCGCCTGCTCACCGACTCATCGTACTGGATCACCGCCACTGACTTGTCGCATGCCAACTCGTTGGGTTTAACTAAGGGCGCGTTGCCCCACCTCATCGCACATCAACTGCCGACTCGTGGGCTTGACACGGGTGGATGGGCGGTGGTAGGTCGATTCCCAGAATTGTCTGGACGTGGCTCGAGTGGTGGCAGGTTGATTCCCAGAATCGACCTGCCACCACCTGACCACCAGTGGGGGTGCAGCTTATGTGGTCGGGTGGTGACAGGTTAATTGCCACTCGTGGGGGCGTGGCTGGGTGGTGGCAGGTCGATTTTGGGAATCGACCTGCCAAGGCTCGGTCGCCCGAGCTGCTCCCCCATGGGAGGTCAGGTGGTGGCAGGTTGATTCTGGGAATCAACGTGCCACCTAGGTTGCGCCCCCACTAGCAGTTGGGTGGTGGCAGGTTGATTCTAGGAATCGATCTGCCACTGCCCAGCCACCCGGGCCGCACCCCCACTAGCGGTCGAGCAGTGGCAGGTCGATTCTGGGAATTGAATTGCCATCGCTCGGTCACCTGGGTCACATCCCCAAGGCCGGCTGGGTGGTGGCAGGTCGATTCTGGGTATCGAATCCAGGTCTCGATCTGCCATCGCTCGGCGGCCCTAGGCAATAGAGTGGCATGTAGCTTCCCCACCCAGGGCCGCGCCCCCACGGGCGGTCACACAATGGCAAGTCGATTCCTTGAATCAACCTACCACCACTTGACCACCCGTGGAGGCACGGCCCTGGGCGGCGGAGCTACGAGAATCTACCTGCCACCATTTGACCATCCGTGGAGGCACGGCCAGCGGGGCACAATTTTTTTTTTTTAAAAATCAAAAATATATATTTTTGGTTAAAAATTTTATGTTTTTTTTATTAAATCGAATATATTTATTTTTAATTTTTTTTAAATCTAAATATATATTTTTATAAAAAAAAAAATTAATTTTTTTTTTAAATAAAAAAAATTTATTTATATGTTTTTTTTTAATATTTTAAAGTTTGGTTTGTTTGTTTGTTTTTTTTTTTTTTGAGTATATTTTTTTTTTAGTTTTTTTAAATTTTTTTAATCTTAATTTTAAGTAGTTTTCTAGAAAATAAAATCTCTTTTTTTTGTTAAAATACATATATATATATATAATAGAGAATCAGTTTGTTTTTAATTAATTGCTTTGTTTTTGTTTTTTGTTAATGCTTTTTAAAATTTTTTCTATATTTATTTATTTAAATAGAATTTTTTAAATTTTTTTTCTTTTTTTTTTTTTTTTTGTTTTTTTTCTAATTTTTTTATGGTTTACAGATAATTTTTTATTTACTTATTTTAATTTATTTATTTTATATACTTTTAAAGTAATATCAACATTTAAAAAAATGAAAAATAAGACACTCGGAATTTTTTTAAAGTAATTATGATTAAAAAAAAAAATTTGACATAAAAAAAATTTAAAGTGTTAAAAATAAGCCCTTTAAAAAAAAGGTTGATGTTGTGTCAACATGTTTCAAATCAGCATGAAAACCAACAACATTTAAAAACAAATATTAATATTTGATACATAAGAAAATCTAAAGTGTCAAAAATACGCTTCGAAAAAAAAATGTATTCTGCATCACAACTTTTCAAAATCGATTGACTTTTTTGCTACCTCCACAAAATGGGTAATCGTATCAGTTCCTATTTCAAAATTTACATTATAGAGTTATTTAAGCATGGTTTCCATGCTTTGGTTAGCTGCTTGGATGATCTCTTCAACCATGTAGTCCATGAAGGTTTTCCACCGACATGGTCACAACACATCATCTATCCGATTCACAAATTAGGTTCCATCTCAAATTCCAATAACTATAGAATGATCATGGTGGGCTACACATTCTAGAAGTTGTATGATATTGTTCTACATAGGGATCTCTCTAGTGGCCTTGAGCAGAGACAACTCAGAGGTAGGGTACAGGTAGGTTTTCGATCGGCTCATCAAACCATTGACCACATCTTCACCTTTCGCGTCGTGATTAAGGAGGCACGACACCACTTTTCAAAAGTCTATTATTGTTTTGTATATTTTCGGAAAGATTTTGACTTTGTTCCGAGGGAGGCCTTGCTCCAAAGACTCAAAGATATTGGCAGCTTTGCAACCCTATTGACCTCTATTATGTGCTTATATGAGTTCGTTCTTGATCGTCTTCATGCGGCCCATGGGATGTCTGATTTCATCCAAAGCACTATTGGGATTAAACGGGGTTTTCCACTGTCCCCTACCTTGTTTAGGATATATACTGATGAGTTGGAAGCATTTCTACATGAGAATATTCAGGACACTGATGGTTGCCTTCTTCATTAGGTTATGATATCTATTCTACTCTTTTCTCATGATGTGGTCCTCCTCTCCTCATCCCCAGAAGGATTATAGAGGTAGTTGGATGCCTTAGCTCTGTTTTGTGGTCATCGACAGTTGATGGCCAACCTGGGTAAAACCAAGGTTATGATCTTGAATGGGGTGAAGAAAACCTCAAATCTTCACTTTCTATTCAGAGGGGAGGAGATTGAGATCACCAACACGTATAATTATTTGGGGGTGCGATTTTTAGGTCCTCGCTTCAGTTTTCGACCAACACTTCAGCCTTAGATCAACAAAGGATATGGATCCTTAACCCTTCTCGAGAGACATTACTTTCGACATCACTTCCAGGACATCTCGTCTACAATGAGCCTCATAGACACCTTGATTTGTCCCATTGTTCTATATGGCTTAGAGATTTGGGGACCATCCCTACTTGGGTTAGATTGGGCTTCAACCGAGAGAGTCCATAGTCTTCTTCTATGCCACATCATTACATGAAAACTAATAGTTCTGCAACACATCATCCTTGTAGAGTTTGGAGCTCAGCCCTTTTGGCTTGAGACGATCTTCAGATTGGTTTCATTCTTGCATCGTGTCTAGGGATTTGCAGGCTCGATAAAGAGTAGGGACTGATATCCTTACTTGGAATATTGCTCTTTTGAGACTATTTCTCATTCTACTCCCTCAACCCAAGCAAAATGTTGGTTTATAGGAGTTTCAAATCTCTTAAATTCAGTGGGAATTCAGTTGGATTGTCTCCCTCCTTTCCGATATTCCTTAGATGCTCCTGGTCACCTTTTACCTAGTAGACAGGAGCTAAACAAGATCATCAGGGAGGACATCTATAGGGAGTTCGTCCAAGTTACCTGGGTCAATCCTCTGAGAGGGTTGTGCCTAAATATGGCCTTCTAGGTGGAGCACTTCTTGGAGTTGAGAGACAGGCTCATTATTCAACCCCAATATACGTTTAACCTCTGGATGCATTCTCTTCACATTCCTCTAGGCAAGTTCAGAGTAGGTTCTCATAGACTTCGGTTAGAGATGGAACACCAAGTGGATAGACTAGACAAACTCTGCGAGGTATGTCATTTAAAGGAAGTGGAGACCGAGGTGCACTTCATTCTTGGATGCCCTGTCTACTACTAGATCAGAGGTGATTTCATTGCTTGTTCAAAGATTCTTGGACCCTCGCAGACTTTTTCAAGTATCTTGATCATAGATGTTTGGCCCTATATATGCAGGAGGCTCTAAGATTCCAAGCACATATTCGTTAGCCTCCCATCAAACCAGACCCCACACAGAGGATCACGACATTTTTCAGGGTACTACCTTCAAACAAGGGCACCAAGAGATCGATTGATACCAATACGTATCCAGAATCCAGATCAGTGATGATTGATGGGACCTCAACCTGCCACACAAGATCTCAACAGCAGATCCCTTCTCAGATCCGTTCCTGGGAGACAGACTAGGTCCTCCAACATTTAGTAGCACACGAAGCCCTTGTTGAGAAATGGAAACAAGAAATTTTGGTTTAATTAATCCTTGAATTAAACTGAGAATTAAAATTTAATTCTATTCATAAAACAACTTGTAAATATTTAATTAAGTTTAATTAACTTAATAGATTAAGAATTTCGAGTTGGGAGTCTTTCTGAATTCATGCATATGTTCTCCCTAAGTTTTAGGGGTCTAGTATGAGTTTAAATTGAGTTGCAAATTAGATCACTAAGTTTACTGAGTTAAGTTAAGTGAAATTAATTCCAAACTGTTTGAGGAATTAATAGAGAGTTAACAGTGATTTGGTGCACTAGTGCATCCACAAGTGTCACTCTAGTTAACTGAAGATTCCCTCATCAAAAACTCATGCATGTTGATTTTTAGAAAGACCTATTTGAGACTAGAATGTAGGGACATTGTACAATCAATTGTATTATTTAATGGAGTGTAAATATCATACATGCATCAGAGATTTATGCTATGTTTGGGTTTTGTAGTTTTGGAAGCATGAATTCCCTTTAAATACGAGCTATTCATCCTAGAAATTACACAAGAGATTAGGGGCTTGGAAAGCTGTTGAATAGGCTAAGGATTTGGCTTGAGATAGCTTGTGAGCTGAGAGAGTTGAGCATACTTGTACAAAATTGTTCTAGTGAGAAAAAGCTTTGTATCTTAACTCATATTTCTGATTTAATGCAATACAAATAGTGGGGGTTTTTAGCTAAGGCTTTCCCCATATACTTTTGTGTTATGTGCCATTGATTTGTATTCTTCTTGTTCATATTGTTTTCATCGATCTATTGGCTTCCGCTGGTTAAAAGTAGAAGTAGATTCTTGTCTTGTGATTTAGTACATTGCATGAGCATACTTGTACAAAATTGTTCTAGTGAGAAAAAGCTTTGTATCTTAACTCATATTTCTGATTTAATGCAATACAAATAGTGGGGGTTTTTAGCTAAGGCTTTCCCCATATACTTTTGTGTTATGTGCCATTGATTTGTATTCTTCTTGTTCATATTGTTTTCATCGATCTATTGGCTTCCGCTGGTTGAAAGTAGAAGTAGATTCTTGTCCTGTGATTTAGTACATTGCATGAGCTTGTGAATCTAAAGGATTTTCTAGATGGTATCGGAGCTAAGACCAATATACTAGAGGAGATTTCGAAGTTTTGAGTTTTGGGTTACAAGTGGAATTTGAATTTGCAATACATACTTAAGGATCGACAGATGACGTTCTACGGTTTGTATCTTCAGTATGCCTTAGAAGGTAGCTCAAATATTATAGCCTAGAGGGACAAAATGGAGGTTATGCTAGAGGATAATGGCTTGAAGGAATTCATTGATCAAGAAATTCCTAAGCCAATAGCATCATATGGACAGAATTTGGCTAAATAAAAGAACTGTGTGGTGAAGATGAGGTGTATAATCCTTGAGGGAGTTTGAGACCACATGGTCTCAAGAATATTCTAGAGCAAGTCTATTCAGATGTATGTGGACCATTCTCGACAACATCCACAGAAAAACACAGGTATTATGTCATATTTGTTGATGACTATTCTCATAAATGTTGGATGTTTTTCATGTAGAAAAGGGATCAAACCTTCATAAAGTTTTGTGAGTTTAAAGAATTGGTGGAGAAAGAGTCAGGAAAGAAGGTTAAAGCTCTACAGAGTGATAATGGTGGTGAGTATGTCTCAAACTAGTTTAAGAACTTCTGTGTAACGGAACAGATTAAACAATAATTGATGACACCCCATAACCCTCAACAGAATGGGGTGGTCGAGAGGAAGAGTAGAAGAATAGTAGGGGCAGCGATATAAATGTTTCATGATCAAGGCCTACCACTAGACTTGTGGGCTGAGGCATGCAACACAACGATTTATGTTCATAATCGTAGCCCACATCGGATACTTGAGATGAAGACACGAGAGGAGGTGTATTCTGGTAAGAGGCTAGATGTTGGTCACTTCAAGATTTTTGGGTCATCAGTATATTTCCATGTGACCAAGGATGCATGGAAGAAGATTGAGCCTACAAAAAATATAGGGATATTTTTCAAGTACACTGATACACCTCACAACTATTGGGTGTACTTGCTAACTAGCAGGATAACAGTGGTCCACAAGGATGTCAGATTTGATGAGGATAAGGCCATGTGAGTTTCCCTAGATAGGGAGCTTGAACTATAGGCGGATGAGGATATTTGAGCTCCTAAGGTTGAGGAGCCTTAGATTGATGTGCAGTAGCCACATGTAGAGGATCCAAGAGTAGAGATATCCACTCAAGCAGAGTTTTCCAGAAAGGGAAGAAAGTGCACCAGATAGGTTGACATATTGTTGGATGATGCAAGGGAGAATGTGGGAGCACCCACTTCTTAGCACAGGAAGAGGAGGTCACCTAAGATGTACACTGGATACATGGATCTTATGGGAGAATGTGTTGTGACAAAGCCAACTTCCTTTAAGGAAGTAGTGCAAGAGCCAGTTTGGGTTGATGCCATGGTGGAGGAGTGTGACTCCATAGTTCATAACATTGTTTGGGATGTGGTCCCAAGACCAGAGGACAAGTGAGTGGTGAGATCCTATTGGCTTTACCAGGTAAATAAAGCTACAGATGGTAGTATGGAGAAGCATAAGGCTAGATTTGTGGCCCGTGGCGTTTCACAGGTAGAGGGGATTGACTATGATGAGACCTTTGCTCTTGTTCCAAGGTACTCATCAATTATATCTATATTAGCACTATCAACACAGATGGTTTGGAAGATACATTAGATGGATGTGAAGACAACCTTCCTTAATGGCATGATTGAGGAAGAGGTGTACATAGAGTAGCCTAAAGGTATTGAGACCTTCGACCGTGAGTCACATGTGTGCCAGCTCAAGGGAGTGTTATATGGGTTGAAGTAAGCACCCCTTGTTTGGTACACCGGGATAGATAGCTACTTCAATGGGTTGGGATTTACGAAGAGTGAATCGAATGCAAACCTATACCACATAGTGGTGGAAGATAAATTGTTGATCATTGTACTTTATGTTGATGATCTCATACTGACAAGATATGATCAGGTGATAAAGTCTTGCAAGGAGGAACTTCCAAGATAGTTTGAGATGAAGTACATGGGGTTCATGCATTACTTTATTGGCATGGAGGTATGGCAGGGAGATGGGGATTTGTTTGTATCTCAGGGAAAGTATGCCAATGAGATACTCAAGAGATTCTACATGGAGAGAAAAAAACCCATGGAGACCCCTCTAGCAGGTAACTAGAGGAAGGAGGATGCTACTTCAGGGGAAGTAGTGGAAGTTATTGTTTACAGGCAGCTTGTGGGTTCATTCATGTACTTGGTGAAGACACGACCGGATATGTGTTATGTAGTTAACCAACTTAGTCAAGCAATGGTTAGGCTTACCAAGTTGTATTTGGAAGGCGGTAAATCATGCATTGAGATACATCAGGGGCACTACTCAGTACAGATTATGGTACAAACGAATAGAGGGAGTGAAGCTTCAAGGCTTCACCGATGCAGATTGGTTAGGGAGACCATTCGACCAGAAGAGGATATCAGGAGGGATCTTCAGTATTGGGTCATCAGAAATTTCCTAGTACAACATTAAACATATATTAGTTTCACTCAGCTCTATAGATGCAGAGTGCATGGTTGTGAGTCAGGTAGCATGTGAGGCCATTTGGATGAGGAAGATCCTCATTGGTTTGTTTGGTTAGCAGATGGATCCAACTATGATTTACTGCGATAATAAGATTTGTATCAAACTCTTTGAAAATCCAATTTTTCATGATTGGTCCAACCATATTGATATCTGATATCATCATCTCAAAGATCGTGTATTGAGGCAGATTATGTTGTTATATTACATTCCCATGGAGGAGCAAGATGATGACATTTTGACAAAGGCATTTTCAAGGTACAAATTCGAGTTTCAAAGAGACAGGATCAAGGTAGTTGATAATCCCTTTCTTGTTGAGAGGGAGTGTTGAGAAGTGGAAACAAGAAATTCCAGTTTAATTTGTCATTGAATTAAACTAAGAATTAAAATCGAATTCTATTCTCATAGAAACTTGTATATAGTTAATTTAAGCTTAATTAACTTAATTAGCTTAAGAATTTAGAGTTGGAAGTCTTTTTGAAGTCGTGTATATGTTCTCCCTAATTTTTAAGGGTCCAATATGAGTTTAAATTGAGTTGGAAATTAGATCACTCTGTTTAAAGTTAAGTTCAGTTAAATTAGTACCAAACTATTTGAGGAACTAATAGAGAGTTAACAGTAAATTGGTTCACTAGTGCATCCACAAGTGTCACTCTAGTTAACTGAAGATTCCCTCATCAAAAACTCATGCATGTTGATTTTGAGAAATACCTAATTGAGACTAGAGTGTAGGGATAATGTACTATCAATTGTAGTATTTACTAGAGTGTAAATATCATGCATGCATAAGAGATTTATCCTATGTTTGGATTGTGTAGTTTTGGAAGCATGAATTCCCTTTAAATACTGGCTATTCATCCTAGGAATTACGCAAGAAATTAGGGGATTGGAGAGCTGTTGAATAGGCTAAGGATTTGGCTTGAGCTAGCTTGTGAGCTGAGAGAGTTGAGCATACTTGTGCGGAATTTTTCTAGCGAGAACAAACTTTGTATCTTCACTCATATTTTTTATTTAATGCAATACAAATAGTGGGTGTTTTCAGCTGAGACTTCCCTCGGATACTTATTGTGTTATGTGCCATTGATTTTTATTCTTCTTGTTGATATTGTTTTCATCGATCTATTGGCTTCCGCTAGTTGAAAGTAGAAGTATATTCTTGTCCTGTGCTTTAGTACATTCCATGAGCTTGTGAATCTACAGGATTTTCTACATGGTATCGGAGTTGAGAATAGTATACTATAGGAGATTTTGAAGTTTTTAGTTTTGGGTTATAGGTGAAATTCGAACTTGTAATACATACTTAAGGATCAGAAGATGTCATTCTACGGTTTGCAGCTCGAGTTTTCCTTTGAAGGAAGCTCAAATTTTATAGCTTGGAGAGACATAATGGAGGCTGTGCTAGAGGATAATGGCTTGAAGGAATTCCTTGATAAAGAAATTGCTAAGCCAAAAGCATAGGATGCACATACTTTTGCCGAATGGAAGAAGTGTGTGGTGAAGGTGAGGTAGATAATCCTTGAGGGAGTTCGATACCACATTGCCTCGAGTCTCCATGGTAAGGAAACTCCATATGATATGTGGAAAATTTTGACGGACTTGTATCAGAACAATAGTGACCAATGTAAATTGGCACTAAAGGACAAACTTTGAAAAATCAAAATGGAGAAAGGCAAGATGATTCCAAAATACTTGATCGAGTTCACTTAGTGTTGTGATGAACTTGGAAGTTTTGGAATCACGATTTCTGAGGATGATATGGTGAGTCTTGCTCTTTTAGGAATCCCAAAGAGTTGGCATATTTATTAGGACTCTGTCAATGGTCGAGAGAAGTTGCCAAATTGGGAACGACTTTGGTTGGATTTTATGCAGGAGGAGATCAAGATGAACACAAAGGATGGCTCTTCATTGAAGACTGATGATGAAGAGAACTATTCTGTAGCGATTAAGGTAAAGAAGTTGAGAGGGAAAGCTTCCCATTCCATATCGAATTCTTATCATGGAGGTAAGAAGAAAGACATGGCGAAAGTTAAGTGCTTTCATTGTCATGAGCTGAGCCATTTTGCTACAAATTGTCCACTTAAGAAGTCCAAGAAGAAGTCCTCAAGAAGTCCAAGAAGAAGTCCTGAGGAGGAGCGGCGGGTGAAGCTTTGGCCTCTCAAATCGAATTGTAATTTTCCCTCATTTCATGCAAGATGTCATCAATAATGGGAAGTGTATGGTACTTAGATAGTGGAGCTTCATTCCACATCACTGGTGACAAAGAGTTATTCAGTGACCTAGTGGAGAAATATCTCCAGATGCATATTGAGATGGGTGACAACAGTAAGTATAGTGTTACTAGATTGGGCACGATTAATTTTTAGAGGGAGCATAGGGCTCCACTCATCTTGAAGAATGTTATGTATGTTCCTAGGTTGAAGAAGAACTTGGTATCCATTCCCATGCTTGAGGATAGAGGCTATGATGTGATCTTCTCAAAATGAAAGCTGTTCCTTCAACACATAGCTACGGGTTAAGTAAAGAAGATAGTGATTCAGGTGAAGAATCTCTATAAGATGGAGGTAGAGGAGTGTGCTGCTTTGAGCACAAAAGTAGAAAGGGTGCAGAGCCGAGATGTTGGAGAGATGTGGCACAAGCGGTTGGGCCACTTGCATCATGGGGATTTGAAGATATTGCAACAAATCTATACCGGTCTTCCCAAAGGTATGCTTGAGCAAGTTGATACATGTAAAGGGTGTACTTTGGAAAATACACCAAGTCTTCCTTTCACGAAAGAGATAGTCAAGCAAAGGCTATTCTAGGGTGATTCCATTCAAATGTGTGTGGACCATTCTCGACAACATCCACGGCCAAACACAGGTATTATGTTATATTTTTTGATGACTATTCTTGTAAATGTTGGATATTTTTCATGTAGAAAAAGGATCAAACCTTCACAAAGTTTTGTGAGTTTAAAGCATTGGTGGATAAAGAATCGAGCAATAAGGTTAAATATCTATGGAGTGATAATAGTAGTGAGTAATGAGCTTAAGAACTTCTATGCATCAGAAGGGATTAAACAGGAGTTAACGGCACCCCAGAACCAACATAAGCATAGTAGGGGAAACGAGGGCAATGTTGCATGATCATGGCATGCCACTACACTTGTGGGCTGAGGCATGCAACACAACGGTTTATGTTCAAAAAGGTAGCCCACATTGGACACTTGAGGTGAAGACACCAGAGGAAGCTTATTTCGATAAGAGGCTAGATGCTAGTCACTTTAGGATTTTTGGGTCATCGGTATATTTCCATGTGACCAAAGATGCATGGAAGAAGCTTAAGCCTACAACATAGTTGGGGATATTTTTTGGGTACACTAATGCACCTCACGACTATTAGGTGTACTTGCTGACCAGTGGGATGACAGTGGTTCGCAGGAATGTTAGATTCAATGAGGAGAATTCCATGCATGTTTCCCTTGAGAGGGAGCTTGAGCTACATGTGGATGAGGAGCTTTTAGCTCCTAAGGTTGAGGAGCCTTAGATTGCAGCCACATGCAGGGGATCCAGGAGTGGAGACATCCACTTAGGCAAAGTCCTCCAGAGAGGGAAGAAAGCACACCAAAGAGGCTGACATATTGTTGGGTGATACATGGGAGAATGTGGGAGCACGCACTTTTTAGCGCAGGCAGAGGAGGTCACCTGAGAGGTACACTAAATACATGGCTCTTATGGGCGAATGTGTTGTGACAAAGCCATCTTCCTTTATGGAAGCTGTGCAACAACCAGTTTGGGCTGATTCCATGGTGGTGGAGTATGACTCCATAGTTCGTAACAATTTTTTGGATGTGGTCTCAAGACTAGAGGACAAGTCTGTTGGGTTGTGTTATATTCTTTCCATGTAGTTAACAGGGGGTTTGAAGGGCACCCATAACCCCACTTAATGGGGTCTGGGGCAGCGCCCTAGAAAATTTTGGTTTTGGACCCTATGTTAGGTTGGGTGGAACCACCTATGGTTTTGTGCATGATTTTTGCACATGTTTTTTGGACGCGATGGTTTTTCGGTCCATGGTATTGGATGTGATGGTTTTCGGTCCATGGTATTGGATGCTTCGGCATGTATAAATATGTATTATAACATTGAAAGGAAAATAATGAAAAATCATGTAGTCCCAATTTTGGGATCCAGGGGAAAATCTCTTTGTATATGTGTTTTATGTGTTATGCTCTCACATTGCTTATTTTTCTGTGTTTTAGAATTTGTATGCAGGTAATTTTTGTACAGGGTTAAAACCTACATTTGGTATCAGAGCAGATTTGGCTTCAAGGGGACGCCTTTGTTGCTGAGGGGTTTCGCTCGGGCCTGTGGTAGACCCTGTTCAGTGGGAGATCTGCGAGATCGATTCTGGTGGTGAAAGAAGATGGTGAGCAGTGGAAATATAGAGATCGAGAAATTTAATGGTCAGAGTTTTGAGTTGTGGAAACTCAAGATGGAGGATCTGTTGGTGGATAAAGACCAACAGATCGCAGTAGATCCAGGTACTAAACCAACAGGAGTGTCTGATGAAGAATGGAA